>CAUYLG010074245.1:0-44275 GCA_963573385.1 Cacajao melanocephalus
GGCAGTAGAACAAGAATCCTGTTCTCTCTCCCTCTTTTTCTTCCTCTTTCTTTCTCTCATACATTCTTTTTCTTTCTTTCTTTCACTCTCACTTTCTTTCCTCTCTTTTTCTTTCTTTCAAAAAATAAAAAAAAAAAAGAAACATGTTATGCTTTTTTTTTCTTTTAACTGGAATACATAACTAGCTCATCTTGCCACTACCTTCACAATGTAATGAGTTCTTTTTTCCAAGAGATATTTATGTATTTATTCAAGAATGAATCACATTTCTGAAAATGTTGTCAGGGAATAAATAGCTTTAGTGTCTTTTTATTTTAATAAAATTGGTAAAGCAATGAAATGTTATTTTAAGTAAGCTTAATAAATGTTAAATTTATTATGGTATTTGATGTGCAAAGTACCTATACACATTTTACAGGCAACTTTTATATTTTAAACCCTTTTATTTCTCTGAGGCCACTACTAAAATAGCTGACAGAGGATAATTTATTTCAGTGAATTCCTGATTGTTGTACAAGGAAAAGTTCTGTCACCTTTCATTCAACAATTCATCTTTCTGAAGTGATTTATTTTACTCTTTCCAGACATGCTTTATTACCTACAAACTTGGTATGTGCTTTTTTTTTCCTTTCTTTCTGGAAAATTACTGAGTCCTAACTAGTATGCACGCTATAACAAGTTATAAACTTGCGACATTTTACATTACAGAAAATTCTGTTGTCTTGTTTTGCAGAATTTTATAAGCATGCCTATATGCTGTTGTATAAAATTAAGAGAAATATTAAGATGTAACTATATATAAATTATGTCAGATTATTTTTAATAAATAAGATGCAATTGTAGGGCCAGGCATCGTGGCTTATGCCTATAATCCCAGCACTTTGGGAGGCCAAGGAGGGCAGGTCACCTGAGGTCAGGAGTTTGAGACCAGCCTGGGCAACATGGTATAATCCCATCTCTACTAAAAATACAAAAATTAACTGGGTGTGGTGGTGCATGCCTGTAATCCCAGCAACTTGGAAGGCCGAGGAAGGAGAATTGCTTGAACCTGGGAGGCAGAGGTTGCAGTGAGCCTAGATCACACCACTGTACTCCAGCCTGGGAGAAACAGTGAGACTCCATCTCAAAAAAAAATATATGTAGTTGTATTACATATTAGGTGGCAAAATCAATAGTGAAATAGTATTTGGGATATCAGAAGTATTGTTTCTATCTCATGAGAGTGTATCTGCTTAGTTTCTGATTAGTAAAGAAACCCTCCAACATGCAATTGGCATTTATAGGAAGGAAAGGGAAAGAGATTACTTCATATATTTTATAAGCCAATGATACTGCGTTTATCTTGATGATGTAAAAGGGAAAAATTAAAGATTATTTAATAACTTTGATTAATGAGATTACAAAATAAACTGGGTTCCAATGGATATAAACTCTATGGCTTGTCAATAACTGTGTCATTGGCAAAGTCATTTTCTCCAATTTTATTTGTAAAATTTCTCTTTCCAGCTCTGAATTTCTATAATCATCTGCCACTAAAACATGTTATTGTATTTCTGAGATTATTTTACAGATATTTCTTTCACTTTACTTGTATATATGTGTGCATGTATGTGTATGTGTGTGTGTGTGTGTGTGTGTGTACATGAGCATACAACATATATATTTTGGTTTTTTGACAAACAGATATCTAGGAACAACTTCATTTTCTTTTTTTTTTGTTTATTTGTTTGTTTTAGCTAACACCTATTAATTTGGATTCTGCTCCTTAGATGTACTTGCTTACAAGTTCAAAATCAGGCTGTGTTGGAAAAGGAAAAATTTAGATAATAAATAATTACAGTAGGGAATAGCAGATTGCTTTTGAACACTGGCTTAATTTATTATTCTTATCAGAATCTGATTTGAAAAGATATTCTTTGAAGTGAGGTTGTAGTTTTGAAACATGATAGAAGGCTTGTGGAAAGCCTCAGGAAAAAGTTCAATAGGAATAAACACGTGAAAAATTTCCTGCTTTTGCTCAACAATTAGTTTTATGTAAATTGGCTCTGCTTCATTATAAAGATCACTTCTAATATTATTTTTCACCAAGTCTCTGGTTTGTTTTTTAAAACAATTAGAATGACTTCTTTCAACATGCTTTATAAGCAATTTATGCCATTTCCTATTTGAAGAGTTTCCAGATGTTGAGTTCTATCATGAAGCTGAATGCCTTTATCTCAAACCTTGCCAAGAAAAAGGCAGAAATGTATCAGTCATGACTATATAATTGGTTGATGAAATTGTAAGAATGGGTTGAGAGAGACGGAGAGAGAGAGAGAGAGAGAGAGAGAGAGAGAGAAATCAAGTATACACCAACCAAGAATAAGTATTCTGATTGAATAGAAAAGGAAGAGTCCTTCGTGTAGAAGATAAGGAACAGGAAAGTTCTGATGATTAACAACTGGTACATACTGACTAATGCTTTGGATTTCAATTAGGATAAGGGGTGAGTCATTCACATTGGCATTAGATGATATAGACTACTAATGTCCTTGATGAAGGTGGATTAGACAGACTTTGAAGAAAAATGATGAAAAGAATTCTTAGTTGAATGAATGTGAATATAAGAAAGTCAATTAGTAAATTTAAAATACTCTGAAAAGGTTAGCTGAGTAAGAATGTAGAACTAAATCCTGGTAACTAAAAGTGATGTAGATGAAAAGATGTTTTTTTGGTTTAAAAACATGTATTAAAATGGGAAACTAGAACCAATAGAGAGGGAGAGATTAAAGATACGTAAGAATAGGAAAGGCATTTGAGTCAGAAAAGCACAGCATTACAGAAAAGGTAGCCATAAATATGTGGCAAGGAAAGTGAGAATGGGTGCATATATAGAAAAATGAACACATATGGATGGGAATAGGAAGTAGAGCAACTGCATTCCTGTATTTCCTTTATATAGTGAATGAAGAGGCTTTCTTGTATACTTAAAGACAATGTATTTTTAATGTAATACACTGTTATAATTCAAGTACAAAAGGTCACACTTTGTTTCTTCTTCCTCTTCAATATCTAGTGATACTGATAAGTGTATATTTAATAGCATGCTCTATCTTATGGACTTTAATAAATTAGTTTTTACTTTAGAGGCAAAGACTATATCACCTTCTAATTAGAGATGGTTTCTGAAAACTAATAGATTATTAATGTTTTATTTTACAAGTAAAATTATTCTATTCAAATATATGTTATTAAGACATCTTATGAAAAGCCTTTTGAGGTTTTTTATTCCAGAGCCACTGCTAGAAATGTGATGTGAATAGTTACATTCAGGGTTGTGAAGTGTAGCACTTGCTTTTATGATCCAAGAATCACGGATCCTCTCCATGTTCCATTTTGTCACAAGATTACTCCTCTGACGGCTACAAGGCAATTTCCAAGATTAGATCCATGCATGAAAAGAGCTCTAATGTGGTGTACTAAAGAACAAGGGGTGATAGTTACTCAACTGTAGGCTAGCTAGTGCTTTCCTCATTTCCTACATGCAGATATTAATAAAAGCAACTCAAGATACATATTCTAGAACACTAGCGTGCTCATATAAATGAATGTACAAAAGTCTGTTTTTAAACTATAGAATCCTCTCATCTTTTAACTAATTTATGTATATAAGTAATACATATATATTTCCATAATGTATATATATTTTAGGAGAATTTCTCTCTCTATATATATATATTAGGAGAATTTCTAAAAAATATTTTTCTTTCTCAAATTTTTAGCCTACAAATAATTACATACTTAGAATTCATTAATCAGTTTCTACTCAGTGGGAATCTTCAATGATATGAGTCTTAACAGAAATCATAAAGCAAATTTTTAGTGTATTTCAAAAAATCCTTATCTTTCAGTTAGTTATTCTTTTTTAGATATTTACTACACTCAGTATACCTGACAGTGCACTAGAAGAAAAACATAAACAGAACACACATTTCTATATTTTATTGTGACATCATTGCCATTTGTTTTGTCTCAAAGAAAGAGATTGGCATTACTACTTTCTCTAAAAAGCATCATTTGTTTTTCCTCAAAGCCATAAAATGTTTTTTTCTCTTTTGTGTTTCTAAAGCATTCAGATGCCCATGAAGTCAGTCCCACTCATACTGAAAACCATAATAATAATTTGTGGATTTGCAGATTAAAATATATAGTTTAGAAATGTTTAAGGGAAAGAAAATTGAAATTCTCTGCTTAATAATAAAACTCGAGTTTGTTAATAATAAAACTTGAGGTTGGTCTGGGCTTAGCAGAGGGAAAGGAAAGTCCTCAGCAACATGACAAGGGCCTGGAGCAAGAAGAAAACAAATAGGTAGTGAAAAATTACCTTTCTTAGGAAATAAATGATGCATTTCTAGAAAAAGTGATACTTAACATTGGATTTAAAGTTATTTTTCAATGGGGCATGGTAGTTAATGCCTGTAATCCCAACACTTTGGGAAGCCAAGGTGGAAGGATCACTTGAGGCCAAGAGTTCAAGACCAGCCTGAGCAACATGTTGAGACCTCATCTCTACAAAAATTAAAATTAAAAGCTAAAGTTATTTACAGCACCACGTGATAATTACATTCTGCTATTCTCTAAGCTTTAGAAAGGTCTGCCAATTAAAACCACCTGGTGACAGGGTAAATTGGTGTGAATGAAGTGACAGTGACAAAATCCAGCAAAGGACAACAATGTAGAAGCAAGTTAAAGCAGAAAAGGCAGCTGTGTAGGCTGACTTATCAATAAAAATGAAAGAAACCAATTGTCCTACCTATAATAGCAGAATGTGACCTTTAAGGTTGAGAACAGATGTTCACATGCTACGTAACATCTATAGAAACTACTAATAATACCTAAATTGTCTCATTCCCAGAGATATCTGATTGAGACAGCAGAGCAGAGAGAACACAGATTTATTGCAACCCTTTCTATTTCACTATTGTCTTCTAAATTTTAAACGCATTAAAAATAACATGCAAAATGGTTAAATTAATCAACCCTAAGCAAACAACAATAAAAATGTGAAAACACACTTTTAATATATTAACAGTGTGAAAAGGCGGGTGAGAAAGCTTAAGAAGTGTCCCCTTTAAAGAAGACTGGAAAAGTTTTTTGAGGATTCGAAGAAGGCAATTAACTGAGAAGTTGCTTCCTGAGCAAGAACAATATGTTCCAGGGCTAATGAGAACATGAAAGAGCGTGAGTTATCAGTCTCTTATGACTATTATTAATCTATGGTTTCCAGCAATTTGCTTGAATTCTAAGAAACATCCAATTTGTGAGAGTAAACAAAATCTTTCTTTCTGGCATAAATATTTAAGGCATTTCAAGGCAGAAGAGACTGAGAGGCATCACAATGTTCTTGTAAGTTTCAGTATGAAACAGTTTAGTCAAAATTCTATTCATTAATTTATCTGATTTTTTTTTTTTTTTTTTTTAGTATTTACCAAACACGATAGAAGCAGCTATGAATAAGGCACATTTTGTTTTTGCCTTTCTGGAGTTTATTCATATTCTGGAGGAGGAGCAGAGAAACAATAAGAATGCCTGTTGCTTTTTCCTCTGGTTACTATGACTACCTAACCAATTACCTCAAAATGCAGTGTCTTAAAACAATACACATCCATCTGCAATTTGCACAGGACTGAGATGGTGCAAAGGTTAGGGGTTGAAATATAAGGGCTTATTATTTATGTGTGTAATGTTGGAGGCTGACTGTGAACTGAAACTTTTCTGTCAGGTAGAGGAAAAATACACAGGCTTACTACGGCCTGAGCATTCTCAAAACACGATGTGTGGATTCCAAGTACTAGCAATCAGAAAGAGAGATCAGAGAGGAAAGATGAGAGAGGAGGGAGAGTGAGAGAGCTCTACTCTTATTGTTTTGGTTTTGACCTATCCTTGAAAGTCACCCAGTATTATCTATTTTAGCACATTCTGTTCATTGGAACAGTCATTATGTCTCAACCAGATTCAAAAGGAGGGAAAACAGATACCACTACTTAATGTGTAGTGACAAGGTTGTAAAAATTTGTGAACTAAAATATGGCTGTGGTCATTTTTGAAATATGCAATTTGGCACATTCTGTTATTAAAGTTTCTAATTTGACAAACAAAAACTTGAACACAGTATTATTTTAAAATATGCATTTACTTAAAATCTTTCATATTAAATTTATTTATGTTTCTTTAGAGTTTTATTATTGCTATTACTATTATCATTATTGGCTTGTAAACTTCCACATCCAACTGGCCTATAACTTTTTCTCAACTAGAGCCTAAAAGTTTGAGTGTAACATTCAAAAGTCAACATTGTAAGAAGTCTAGTGAAAAGAACTATATTAAATTTGTTAGTTAAGAATATTTAATTTGAAATGTTTCTTCAAAAGAAAATAGTACTTTTTCAAGTGGTTTTCAAATTAAACCTGTAGAGAAAATATCAGAAATTGATTGTATCTACTGTCCCCAGCTCACTCCAATAAAAATTATCATTTTATTTCAAAGCGGACATAGTTACAAATGTATATTATAAGTTGTAAGAAACTCATTAAATTTTTTGAAATGATATAATTTTTATACTAAAAGGAGAGAATATGGAATTATACAAAGGCAAAATCAAAAGCAGAGAAGGCAGAAAAAAGTAGAAAACAAAAAGAAACAAAGAACAAGGGCAATGAAGAGAAAACAGTTACAAATAGAATATACTAATCCAATGATGGCAATAATCACTCTTAATGTAAAGAGTATAAATTTAAAAACTAAAGACAAATAATATCATGGTAGATACCAAAATAAGACCCAACTATATGGTGTCTACAGGAAACCCACTTCAAATATTAAAACATAGATAGAATAAAAAAGTAATGGATTAGGGAAAGGCAAACCATGCAACCTAAATTAAAATAAAAAAAGCTAGAGTGGCTATTTTAATTTAAGATAAATCAGACTTCAGAACAAGGAAAATGTTTTGGAATACAAAGAGGCATTAAATAACCATAAAAGTGCCAACTATTTAAGAAGACAATACAGTCCTTAATGTGTATTATATCGGAAACAGAAGAGGGCTCATGAATCTTTAAATTTCATTTAAATTCATATTTAAAATATGATAAAATACTATGCTTGCAAATTTGATAAGATGAACCAATTATTTAAAATATATAATCTATAAAATACTTTTTAGAAGAGGTATATAATTTTCTGCTAATCATTTACCTTGAAACAATTGATATTCTAAGCATTCAGTGCCATTTGAAAAGATTATATTGCTTTGTATACATTCATATAAGCTATTTAAAGGAGACTGCTTCTACCATATTGTCAGTCAATTGACATTTCTTGTACACCTCTCATTTACCAGTAAAATAGTATTCTTCACATTATGCTAAATATCAATCCCACTGGTGTTATCAGAAGCAAAGAAAATTCAAACATTAACACCTTCCCTTCTGATTTGTATCTTTCAAGTGCTAACATAATCTTTTATAAGAAAGATATTCTTAATTATATTATATGAAGAAATACCCCAGACTGGGTAATTCATAAAGAAAAGAGGTTTAATTGACTCACAGTTCCACATGGCTGGGTAGGCCTCAGAAAACTTACAGTCATTGTGGAAGTCCCCTCTTCATGGAGAGGCAAGAGAAAGACTGAGTACCGAGCAAAGGGAGAAGCCCCTTATAAAACCATTAGATCTTGTGATAACTCACTATCACAAGAAGAGCATGGGGAAACCACCTTGTGATTCATTTATCTCCATCTGGTCTTGCCATTGACATATGGGAATTATTACAATTCAAGGTAAAATTTGGGTGGGGCCCCTGTAAAAATCTCACGTCCTCACATTTCAAAACACGATCATGCCCTTTCAACAGTACCCCAAAGTCTTAACTCATTTCAGCATTAACTCAAATGTCCACAGTCCAAATTCTTACCTGAGACAAAGCAAGTTCCTTCTACATATAAGCCTGTAAAATCAAATCAGGTTAACTACTTTCTAGATAGAATGGGGATACAGACATTGGGTAAATACACTCATCCCAAACACAGGGGCTACAGGTCCTGTACAAGTCTGAAATCCAATAGGGTAGTCATTAAACCTTAAAGTTCCAAAACGATCTCCTTCAGCTTCATGTCTCACATCCAGGTCACACTGCAATGCAAGTGATGAGTGCATTGCAAGACATGGTACAAGAGGTAGGTGATGCAAAATGTGGGTGACCATGGACTTGGGCAGCTCTGCCCCGTGGCTTTTCAGGGTACAGTCCTGCCCCCCCACCCCACCATTCAGTGTCTGCAGTTTTTTGAGGTACATGGTATAAGTTGTCAGTGGATCTATAATTCTAGAGTCTGGAGGACAATGTACGACTTCTCATAGCTCCAGTGTGGACTCTATGTGGGAGCTCCAATCCCACATTTTACCTTCCACACTACCCTGGAAGAGGTTCTCCATAAGGGGTCCACCCCTGCAGCAATTTCTGCCTAAACATCTAGGTGTTTCCATACTTCTTCTAAAATCTAGGCGGAGCTTCCCAGACCTCAATTCTTGACTTCTCCACATCCTCAGGCCCAACACCACATGGAAGCTGCCACGGCTTGGGGTTTGCACCCTCTGAAGCAAAGGCCTGAGCTGTACCTTGGCTCCTTTTAGCCACAGCTGGAGCAGATGTGACAAAAGGCATGAAGTCCCAAGGCTTCACACAGCAGGGAGGCCCTGGACCTGGCCCAGGAAACAATTTTTCTTTCCTAGGCCTCCAAGTCTGTGATGGGAGGGGTTGCTGTGAAAGTCTCTGATGTGCCCCGAAGACATTTCCCATTGTTTTGATGAATAACATTCAGTTCCTCATTACTCATGTAAATTTCTGCAGCTGGCTTACACTTCTCCCCAGAAAATGAGTTTTTCTTTTCTATTACATTCTCTGACTGCAAATTTTCTGAACTTTTATGATCTACTTTTCTTAAAAACATACATTCTGATTCCAAACCATATCTTTGTGAATATATAAAACTGAATACTTTTAACAGCACTCAAGTCATCTCTTGAACAGTTTGCTGCTCAGAAATTTCTTTTAGATACCCTAAATCACCTCTCTCAGGTTCAAAGTTCCACAGGTATATAGGGCAGGGGCAAAATGCTACCAGTCTCTTCACATAGCAAGAGTCACCTTTACTCCAGTTTCCAAGAAGTTCCTCATTACCATCTGAGACCACTTCAACCTAGACTTCATTGTCCATATCACTATTAGCATTTTGGTCAAAGCCATTCAACAAGTTTCTAGTAAGTTCCAAACTTTCCCACATTTTCCTGTCTTTCTTTGAGCCCTCCAAACTGTCCCAACCATTGCCTGTTACCCAATTCCAAAGTTGCCTCCATATATCTCAGTATCTTTACAGCAGTGCCCCACTCTCTGTGGTAGCAATTTACTGTACGAGTTTGTTCTCACACTGCTATGAAGAAATACCCAAGACTGGGTAACTTATGAAGAAAAGAGGTTTGAGTCACAGTTCTGCATCGCTTGAGAGGCCTCAGAACTTATAATCATGACAGAAGGCAGCTCTTTAGAGGGTGGCCAGAGCGACAATGAGTGCCAAATGAAGGGAGAAGGCCCTTATAAAACCATCAGATCTTGTGAGAACTCACTCACCAACACAAGAAGAGCATGGGGAAACTGCCCCTATGATTTAATTATCTCCACTTGGTCTTGCTCTTGATATGTGGAGATTATTACAATTCAAGGAGAGATTTGCCTGGGGACACAGAGCCAAGCCATATCATATTATTTTAAATACTTGAGTATTATAGACTGAATAATAAAATTGAGAATATAAATGATATATTATTTATACAATTATATTATTTTGAATATTAAATATTATAGATTAAATCTCTCTCTGTCTCTCTCATTCTCTTTCATGCCCACCTAGCTCCCTTCCACCTTGCCTCCCTCTTTTCTTGAACGTAAATATATGCATAAGCATCATTGTCTATGTTGAACATTTTGCACCAAACTCCAAACTATATTTGGCTAGTTTTGTCAGATAGCCATTCCCACTTAGCCCCTGGGGTTGGATCATGATTGGTAGCCAAAAATAATGACTTCTTATCCTGAGCTTAATTCAGGTTAAGTATATGGCAGTTCTTGCTAATGAGATGTATGAATATTCTACTAGACAGAGTGTGTATATGCATGGCAGAAGAATTTTTGCTAAAAAATCTGTTCTTTCTTGTAAATGTGCTAGATATCTTTTGCTTTCCTCTTGTCCTTGCTGTTTGGTGTTGGTTTTTTGTTTTGCTTTGTTTTGTTTTTTTTTTTTTTTGGCATATCTGGAACTGTACCAGCTATTTTGCAATCAGATGGCAAGTCTGTGATTCAAAGCTCTCAATGTGGATAGAGGCATGGATGTGTAGAAAGAGCCTGGAGTTCCTACTGATATTGTTAAGGTAATACACCAAATTTGGCTTCTAATAAAAGGTCAATAGTCTCATGATATCAGCCATTGCAAATCAGGTAATTTTGCCAAAATGCAATACTTGGCACAGGTGTTCACCAAAACATACTTGCTTAGTGGTAAGACAAACTTATTTAGATATAGCTGAAACACAAACACACACACACACACACACACACACACACAGACACACACTCTGAAATGAAAGAAGAAATGTATTCATAAACAATTATTCCCTGTATTTTTCTAAAGGAAGAAAAGAGACAGTATGCAACTCCTACTACAGAGAGATGAGGACAAGGAAGAAGAGAGTTTCGGAAAAAAAGGGAGAGAAAACATTTTCACAATTTTCCATTTAACTGGCTCTGGTAGGACTGAAAATATGATACAGAAAGATATTATTCTGGATAGAATAGAGGTTATTAAAGGGAAATTGATGTCCAAGTGTTAGATTGACCAATTTTTGCCACATTAAGGTTTTCCGATTTCTTCCTGCTGATATAGGGCACATAATTGATATAGTGCTTATAACTAACAGTGCTTATGACTAATACAGTGCCCCAATTTTATCTTTACTTGAAAATACATGATCTTTAAAAGTAAACTCTATAATGTTATTTCCTTTCAGTTTTTATTTGCAATATCAATTTTGATACTAACTTATACATTTTGACTATCAGGTGGCTATGATGGGCGGACATATGAATGAGGCTGACTCAAGACTTTAAAAATACAAAGGACATGTACAATATTGAAAATCATTCTCCAGGAAATCAATGTCTATAAAATATTCAGGGACATTCTCTAAATGGTTTATTATAATATCTGTTGCTGTAATAACATCTGGTCAGTCTTCAGGAAATCAGTGTTAATAAAGTACTCAGGTACATTCTTTAAATGATTTATTATAATATCTGTTGCTGTAATAACATCTGGTCAAAACACCACAAAAACCCTAGAAGAAAACCTAGGCAATACCATTCAGGACATCGGTGTGGGCAAGGACTTCATGACTAAAACACCAAAAGCAATGGCAAGAAAAGCCAAAATAGACAAATTGGATCTAATTAAACTTAAGAGCTTCTGCACAGCAAAATAAATTATCATTAGAGTGAACTGGCAACCAACAGAATGGGAAAACTTTTTTACAACCTACCCGTCTGACAGAGGGCTAGCTAACATCCATAGCCTACAAAGATCTTAAATTTACAAGAAAAAAAAAATCCCATTAAAAGTAGGCTAAGTATACAAATAGACACTTTTCAAAAGAAGACATTTATGCAGCCAACAAACATATGAAGAAAAGCTCAACATCACTGGTCATTAGAGGAATGCAAATCAAAACCACATTGAGATACCATTTCATACCAGTTAAAATGGTGATCATTAAAAAATCAGGAGACAACAGATACTAGAGAGGATGTGGTGAAATAGGAATGCCTTTATACTGTTGGTGGGAGTATAAATTAATTCAACTATTGTGGAAGATAGTGTGGCAATTCCTCAAGGATCTAGAAATAGAAATACCGTATGACCACACAATCCCATTACTGGGTATATAAAAAAAAGGATTATAAATCACTCAATTATAAAGACACATGCACATGTATGTTTATTACAGCACTGTTCACAATAGCAAAGACTTGGAACCAACCCAAATGTCCAACAATGATAGACTGGATAAAGAAAATGTTGTACATATACATCATGGAATACTATGCAACTATAAAAAAGGATGAATTGATGTCCTTTGCAGGGACATGGATGAAACTGGAAACCATCATTCTCAGCAAACTGACACAGGAACAGAAAACCAAACAGCACATATTCTCACTCATAAGTGGTAACTGAACAATGAGAACACATGGACACAGGGAAGGGAACATCACACACCAGGGCCTGTCAGCGGGCAGAGGAGGGATAGCAGGGATGGGGAGATTAGGGAGGGATAGCATTAGGAGAAATACCTAATGTAGATGACGAGGGGATGGATGCAGCAAACCACCATGGCATGTGTATACCTATGTAACAAGCCTGCATGTTCTGCACATGTACCACAGAACTTAAAGTATAATAAATAATTACAAAAATTAACATCTCATCATAAAAAAGTGAACCATGAAAGACAGAAAAAGCAAGACAGTCTCCATTGGTAGTAGCTTCCAAGGAATGCATCATCTTTACTGACGTTTAAAAGCATATGTAAAAATATTTAATGTGTTTGGGTTAGTGTTGATGATGGATTGTCATTTAAGTGTATCTTCAGTGTAACTTCTTCTGCAAGTTCATCCTCTTAAAAGGCAGATGTTTCAGGTATTTTGGGGCTTACAATTTTAATGGGTTACTATATTTTTTTGTGTGGCAAGTGGTGTTTCCAGAATGATGATGTAAGTTTTCAGAATAGCTAACGTGATAGAAGTCTCTGAAATTATAATTATGTGCCTTGATTTTGTTTATAAAGAAATAAATTTGGTGGCATCAGTTTCTTAAAATAGGCAAAATGACACAGTACTCTAGTGGTACTTGTTTGGAAATATAGATAATAGGAGTTAGGATTAGTTGCTGGTAGTCAGGAGAACTGGATAACTTCATGATCTGTTACTTGTAATGTCAATTAGCCATTTCTCCTCATGTTCATCTGTTCTATAGATCAGCAACCATAAAGTCACAAAAACTAGTGGTATGAAAAAATTTAAGGCCTCAGTAAATATTTCTTTAAATGATCCTGATATTGGCACCTTATCTTGCCACTTTACATATACTTATTTTGAATTTCTCACTTCTTGACTGTCAGGTGTTACTTAAACTTCCAGTCTTTTTTTATATAGTTTGCTCTTTCAACACTTCATCCCCACCCATATGATAAACTCAGATTTAATTATTCTTTGGGTTCCTGCTTAGTTTCTGCTTATTTCAGTAATCTTTTCTCTCCGGCAAAGCTGGATTAGGTGACTTGTTTTTTAAATTCCACAATTCCTCTGACAAAAAACAATAAATTTAAATTGTGTTTATCTCTGTGAAGTCAGTGTTCAAAACTCTTTACAACGCTATCACATTTTACTACACTGTATTAAAATGTATCAATTTAAATATTTAAAACTTTTAATAAAGTGATTTTTTAAAATCATTGAGTGTTTAAGATTTACTTCAAAAAAAAGTTACTACTCAGTGTTTTCTATAAATACTTCTAAGGTATCTAATTGTATTTGTGTTCTGTGGCTTCCATAATAAATTACTACAAGGTTAGTATCTTAAAAAAACATAAATTTATCTCACGTCGCTTTTCTAAACCCTTAGGGAAAAAAACATAAATTTATCATCCCATCTTATAATTATGTATTTCAACAGTTTCGTTTGTTGGTTGGTTTATTTATAAAACAGGGTCTCACTATGTTGTTCGTGCTGGATTTGAATTTCCAGGCCTAAGTGATCCTCCTGCCACAGGCTCTTCAGTAGCTGGGGTTACAGGTACTTGCCAACATGCCCATCTTTGTATGTCAGAAGTCTTAAGGCCAGATAAATAGCAATCTTAGTTCCAGCTCCAACCTTCATTAATTACAAAACAAAAAACAAAACAAACAACAACAAAAAAACTGACAGATAATGTATGTTTGTTTTTTGTTTTGTTTTTTCGAGATGAAATCTTGCACTGTCTTGCCTAGACTGGAGTGCAGTGGTACAATCTCAGCTCACTGGAGCCTCTGCCTCTTGGGTTCAAGCTATTCTCGTGTCTCAGCATCCCAAGTAGCTGGTACAACAGGTGTGTGAAACCACACCTGGCTAATTTTGTATTTTTAGTAGAGATGGGGTTTCATCATGTTGCCCAAGCTGGCCTCGAACTTCTGATCTCAGGTGATCCACCCGCCTCAGCCTCTCAGTGCTGGAATTACAGGTGTGAGCCACCACGCCTGGCTTACATGCAAACAGTATGTGTTTTTGTTGTGTACCACATGATTTTTGAAGTATATAAACATTGTGGAATGGTTAAATCTAGCTAGCTAACAAATACGTTACCTCACAATGTTATTTTTATGGTGACAGCCTATAACAACCGCTCTCTTTACATTTTTCATGAAGACATTATATCATCATTAACTACCAGAGGCTTTGGTGATTAGCCGAGAGGGGACAATGGGAAGATCAAAGGGTACATAAGTACAGTTAAAAGGAATACATTTCAAGAGATCTATTGTATAAGGCAACTACAACTAATGGTGATATATTGAATTAATAACTTTTTATGCTGTATTTGAGCATACTTAGAGGTTTCAGGTATAAGGAAGGGGACACGTTTAAGGGGGCCAACCACTGAAACTAGTTTTGCTTCTTTTGTTTTGTTTAGCTTCGTATTTTATTTTCCAGTTTAGACATCTGTAGATGTTTTCCATATATTAAGTTGTAAAGAATATTTTTAATTGCAATACAATCAATCATATAGTAAGTCCTCACAGTGGGACTTTCAATGTTAATTTACTGAGTCCACCAAATAACTTAGAATCCTTTTTAAAATGTTATCAGAATTACTTATCTCAATTCAAAATAAGTACTTTTGTTGTTATTGTTGTTTTTCTCCTAATATAATGTTAACAAATATTAAATGGAGTCTCAATTGCAACTAGAAAAATTCAATGTATCCTTTAATGCACTGAAGGATATTGCATTAAGTATAAATAAAACAATGAATAACATTGTAGCTGAAATTTTACAGACACAGCTAATCCTCAGAGCAACTGGAACCAGGAACTTGAACAAAGCCAATTATCATTTTTTCTCTTTGAATACACTTCATTGTTTTCACTCACTCAGACTTTCTCTTGATAATGAAAAACACATCCTCTTAAGGTGTTTGAATTTTGTGTCTCACAACTTCAACTGCTGGAAAGAGCTTTACTATATACTCTTGGGCCAAGTTTAATAACCCTAGATCAGAAATTCTTTCCACATTTTGTTTAATTATCCAAATGTGGAGTAACAGAAGGCAGGAGTGAGTGCCAGAGTCACATTTAATTAAAAATACAATATCCTTGTGCAATGAATAGAAGTAATTCCTAGAAAATACTAACTGGGGAAACATAACCACTAATAACCAAAAGAAAACATAAGTAGTAGTCAATATATTATGTCTAATAACTATCAATTGCCTGAGTAAATAAAAAAATTAGTATGTTTTGACTTTAAATAAATAAATTCTATCTTAAATCTTGATGTCATCAATAATTTATTACTATGACCTACAATTTATCATTAAATCAATTACAATGAGAATTAAATGTTCATCTTCACAGATATAAGGTACGTAATGATTCTTATTCACCAAAGCAGTATTTTGTTAGATTCAATGAGTTCTAATTATCAATAAAAATAGATACATTGGAACTGTTTTTCATAGCCACCATTTAAAGCAAGTAATTATTACTTCTGTTTCAAAAATAATTTTTAGTAAAGACTTAAAATAGAATACTCACTCTTTCAGCATTCTTGTAAATCAGATAAAAATTTCTGTATGCTCACTTTGCCTGGCTCCAAGACTTGTAAAAATTCCCTTAACTCCTGGCAGTATATTCAACACTGGTGGTATATAAAGTGCCTTAACTGCTTATGTTTAGGTGATATAACACAGTTAGGAAGTGACTGCATAACTTCTAGCTTACTGCTGTCTATCAAAGAGAGATTTATGAATAAAGGCAAATAAAATAGCAAATGTAAAAATAAAAACAGTTCCCATTTTATGCTAATATTTTAATAAATCAATTTCAGGGCATCTTCCTCATCACAACTACTGGTACTACAATGGTACTACAATACTCTTCAACAATTAGAAAACTGCAGCTCAGAAACTTTAATGTTTTAAGGTCATGGGTTTATTAAGGATGGATCTAAGTCTCATTCTCAATAGCATAAATTCTTTAGCATAATGTCGATACTCTTTTTTTCTTTCTTTTTATATTGCTTGCTTGTAAATGTCTATGTATTTGATTTTATTTTTTATTTTTGTAGGTACATAGTAGGTGTATATATTTATGAGGCATACGAGAAGTTTTGATACAGGCATGCCATGCGAAACAAAGACATCATGGAGAATAAGGTCACTATTCCCCCAAGCATTTTTTCTTTGAGTTACAAACAATCCAATTATATTCTTTATTTTAAAATGTACAAATATTATCATCTATAGATACCTACTGTGCTATCAAATAGTAGGTCTTATTCATTCTTTCTAAATTTTTGACCTATTAACAATCTCTCTTCCTCCAAATCCTCCCACTACCTGTCCCAACCTATAGAAACCATCCTCCTACCTTCTATGTCAATAAATTTCAATGTTTTGAATTTTACATCCCATAAATAAGTGATAATATATAATGTTTGTCTTCTGTGCTTGGCTTATTTCACCTAACATAATGATCTTCAGTTTTATCTATGTTGTTTCAAATGACTGGATCTCATTCTTTTTTTACAGCTGGCTAGTACTTCAATGTATGTAAGTACCACCTTTTCTTTATCCATTCATCTGCTGATAGATACTTAGGTTGCTTCAAAATCTTAGCTATTGTAAACAGTGTTGCAACAAGCATGGGAGTGAAGACATCTTTTTAATATACTGATTTCCTTTCTTTGGGTTATATACCCAACAGTGGAATTGATGGATCATATGGCGGCTCAATGTGTAGCTTTTTTAGGAAAATTCATACTTTTCTCCACAGTGATAGTACTAATTTACATTCCTACCAACAGTGTACAAAGGTTCTTGTGTCTCCTCATCCTTGTCAACATTTGTTATTGCCTGTTTTTTTGGATATAAGAAATTTTAATTGGGGTAAGACGATAATTCATTGTAGTTTTGATTTGCATTTCTCGGATTATCAGTGCTTCCGAGTACCTTTTCATATCCCTGTTTGCCATTTGTATGTCTTTCTTTCTTTTTTTTTTTTTGAAAAATGCCTATTCAAATCTTTTGCCCAACTTTTTGGTTAGATTATTAGATTTTTTTTTTCTATAGAGTTGCTTGAGCTCCCTATATATACTGGTTATTAATCCCTTGTCATATGGGGAGTTCAGAAATATTATCTATCATTATGTGTGTTGTCTCTTCACTTTGTTGACTGTATCTTTTGCTGTGAAGAAGCTTTTCAACTTGTTTATTTTTGTTTATTTTGCTTTGGCTGCCTGGTACTTGTGGGGCATTGCTCAAGAAATCTTAACCTAGAATAATGTCCTTCAGATTTTCCTCAGTGTTTTCTTGTAGTATTTCTACAGTTTCCTGTCTTAGATTTGTCTTTAATCCATTTTGATTTTTCTATGTGGTAACAGATAGTTTCATTCATCTGCATATGGATATCCAATTTCCTCAGAGGCTGTCTTTTTTTTTTTTTTTTTTTTTTTTTTTAACTGTAGGTTCTTGGGACTCTTTTGAAAAATGAGTTCACTGTACTTATGTGGATTTGTTTCTGGGTTCTGTACTCTGGTCCACTGCTCTATGTGTCTGTTTTTATGTCAGTACCAATTGTTTTTATTACTATAGCCCTGTAGTATAATATGAAGTCAGGTAATGTAATTTCTCCATTTTTATTCTATTTTGCTTAGGATAGCTTTGGCTATTCTGGGCCTTCTGTGATTCCATATAAATTTTAGGACTTTTTTTTTTTCTATTTCTGTGAGGAATATCATTGGTATTTTGATAGAGATTGCACTGAATCTGTAGATTGCCTTTGGCTATATGGACATTTCAACAATACTGATTCTTCCAATTTATGAACATGGAATATTTTCCCATTTTTTGTTATCCTCTTCAATTTTCTCGTCAATGTTTTATAGATTTCACTATAGAAATCTTTCACTTCTTTGGTTACATTAATTCCTAGGTGTTTAATATTATGTGTGGCTATTATTAAGAGGATTACTTTTAAAAATTCTTTTTCACGTTGTCCACTGTTGATATACAGAAATGCTACTGATTATTGTATGTTGTTTTTGTATCCTGCAACTTAATTTCTTTATCCATTTTAATAGTTTTTTGGTGGAGTCCAAATGTAAGATCATATGACTGGCAAACAAGGATAATGTTACTTCTTCCTTTTCAATTTGGATGCCCTTTTACGTCTTTCTCTTGTCTCATTGCTCTAGCTAGTACTTCCAGTACTATGCAGAATAACAGTGATGACAGAGGGCATCTTTGTTATGTTTTATTTCTTAGAAGAAGGGCTTTCACTTTTTTCCCATTCAGTATGATAGTTGCTATGGGTCTGTTGTACATGATTTTTATTATGTTGATGTATGTTCCTTCTATACTATAGTTTTTTTTACAGTATTTATCATAAAGAGATGTTGACTCAAATACTTTTTCAGTGGCAATTGAAATTGATCAGATGGTTTTATTCTTCATTTTGTTGATATAATGTATTACATTGACTGATTTACAGATGTTGAACCATTTTTGCATCCTAGGGATAAATCCCACTTGGTCATGATAAATAATCTTTAAATGTATTATTGAATTTGGTCTGCTATTATTATGTTGAGGATTTTTGCATCAATATTCATCAGTTATATTGGCCTTTAGATTTATTTTTATTTCTTTGAGGTGTCTCGGTTTTGATGTCAGGGTAATATTGGCTTCATAGATTGAGTTTGGATGTATTCTTTCCTCATCTATTTTTCAGAATAGTTTGAGTAGAATTAGTTTTTTTTTTAAATGTATGATAGAGTTCAACAGGAAGCCATCAGGTCCCAGGCTTTACTTATTAGAAGGCATTTTATTATGGTTTCAATCTCGCTAATTGATATTTGTCTGTTCATGTTTTAGAAACCATTCAAGTTATATCTCATTCAATCTTGGTAGGTTGTACGTATCCAGGAATTTGTTCATTTCTTCTAGATTTTCCAATTTATTGGTATATCATTGCACATAGTAGCCACTAAGAATCCTTTGAATTTCTGGATTATCAGTTGTAATGTATCCCTCTTTATCACTGGTTTTAATTATTTGAATCTTCTTTTTTTCTTAGTCTGGCTAAAAGTATGCTAATTTTGTTTCACTTTTTAAAAAACAAGGTTTTGTTTCATTAATCTTTTGTATTTTTTTCAATTTCAACTTCATTGATGTCTGCTCTTATTTTACTATTTCTTTTCACCTACTAATTTGGCATTTGGCTTGCTACTGCATTTCTGGTTCTTTAAGAAGCATTGTTAGGTTATTTATTTGACATTTTTCTTCTTTTTGATGTAGGCACTTATCGTATAAACTTCCCAAAGTACTGTTTTTGCTATATTCCATATGTTTTGGTATGCTATGTTTCCATTATCATTTGTTTCAAGAAATTTTTTAAATTCTTTCTTAATTTCCTCTTGATCCACTGGTCATTCAGGAGTATATTGTTTAATTTTCATATATTTGTATAGTTTTCAAAATTCCCCTTTATTAATTTCTAGTTTTATTTCATTGTTGTCAGATAAGATACTTGATATTATTCCAGGTTTTTGAATGTTTTAAGATTATTTGGACACCCAACATATGGTCTATCCTTAAGAATAATTTATGTACTGAGAAAAAGAATGTGTATTCTGCAGCTCATGGATAAAATGTTCTGTAAATATATATTAGATCCATCTGATCCATAGTGCAAATTAAGTCTTGTTTCTTCATTGACTTTCTATGTGGAATATTAGTCCAATGCTGAAAGTAGAGTGTTGAAATTCCCAGCTATTATTGTATTTTGGCCAATCTCTCTAATATTTGCTTTATATTTTTGGGTTATACAGTGTTTCATGCATATATATTTAAATTGTTATATCCTCTGGCTGAATTGAGCCCCTTATCATTACATAGTGACCTTCTTTGTCTCTTCTTTTTTTTTTTTCATTGTACTTTGGGCTCTGGGGTACATGTGCACATCGTACATCCTGCAGGATTGTTGCATAGGTACATACATGCTATGGTGGTTTGCTGTCTCCATCCTCTCCTCCCCTAGTTTTGGTCATGAAATCTATTTTCTCTGATATAAGTATAGTAACTCCTACACTTTTTAGTTTTCATTAGTGTGGCATATCTTTTTCTATCACTTTGTTTTCAGTCAATATGTGTCTTTATAGGTAACGTGTGTTTGTTTTAAGCTAAAGATCAATGAGTCTTGCTTTCTCATCCATTCAGCCAGTATATGCCTTTTAATTGGAGAGTTAGTGCATTTACATTCAATGTTATTATTGACAAGTAAGACTTACTCCTGCCATTTTGTTATTTGTTTTCTGGTTGCTTTACAGTTTTCTCTTCCTTCCTTCATCCCTTCCCATCTTCCTTTTGGTGAAGGTGATCTTATCTGGTGATAATATTTAATTTTTTGCTTTTAACTTTTTGTGTATTAATTGTATGCATTTTGTTTTGAGGTTACCATGAGACTTTCAAATATTCTCTTATAACCTATTCTTTAAACTGAGTAATACCTTAACACTATTTACATTAACAAATAAACAAGCTAAAGAAAAGTAACAAAAATCTACATCTTAACTTTGTCCCTGTGATTTTTAACTATTTGTTGTTTTTACTTATGTCATTTTATTATGTCTTGAAAAGTTGTTGTAGTTACTTTGATTGGTTCATCATTTAGTCTTTCTAAATAGGATAAGAGTACTTTACACACCACAGTCACAGTTTTTTAATATTCTGTGTACTTACTATCACCAGTGAGTTTTGTAACTTCAGGTGATTATTTATTGCTCATAAAGGTCATTTTCTTTCTAATGGAAGTTCTCCTGTTAGTATTTCTTGTAGGACAGGTCCGATGTTAATGAAATCCCTCAGCTTTTGATTGTTTGTTTGGTAGAGTCTGTTTCTCCTTTATGTCTGAAGGATATTTTCACTGGATATACTATTCTAGGGTTAAAGATTGCTTTCCTTCAGCACTTTAAATATCTCATACCATTCTCTCCTGGCCTGTAAGGTTTCCACAGAAAAGTCTTCTGCCAGACGTACTGAAGCTCCATTTATTTTATTTGTTTCTTTTCTCTCTCTGCTTTTAGAATTCTTTCTTTATTCTTGATATTTGGTAGTTTGATTATTAAATGCCTTGAGACAGTTTTCTTTGGTTTAAATCTGCTTGGTATTCTATGATCTTCTTTTACTTGGATATTAACATTTTTCTCTAGGTTCGGGAAGTTCTCGGTTATTATCCTTTTGAATAAACTTTCTACCTTTATCTCTTTCTCTACCTCCTCTTAAAGACCAATAACTCTTAGATTTGTCCCTTTGAAACTATTTTCTAAATTCTGCAGATGTGCTTCAATATTTTTTATTCTTTTTTTCTTTTGTTTCCTCTGCATATTTTCAAATAGCCTGTGTTCAAGCTCACTCATTCTTTTCTTTTACATAATCAATTCTGCTATTAAAGGATGCTGATATATTCTTTGGTATGCCAATTGCATTTTTCAGCTTCAGAATTTCTGCTTGACTCTTTTCAATTATTTTAAACTATTTTTAAAGTTTATCTGATCAAATTCGGAATTCCTTCTCTGTGTTATCTTGAATTTATTTGAGTTTTATCAGCACAGCTATTCTGAATTCTCTGTCTGGAAGATCACATATCTCTGTTTCTCCAGGATTGCTTCCTGGAGCCCTTATTTAGTTCATTTGGTAAGGTCATATTTTCCTGGATGGTGTTGGTGTTAGTAGATATTTTTCCGTGTCTGGGCATTGAAGAATTAGTTGTTTATTGTAGTCCTCACTGTCTGGGCTTCCTTGTAACTGTCCTTCTTGGGAAGGCTTTCCAATATTTGAAAGGACTTGGCTCTGGTGATCTAAGCTGTATCTGCTTTAGGGACACTTGAAGCCCAATAATGTTGTGGGTCTTGCAGACTCCTAGAGTACTGCCTTAATGGTCTTAAAGAAAATCTTGGAGAATTCCTTGAATTACCAGGCATGGACTCTTTCTCCCTCCCCTTACTTTATCCCAAACATACAGAATCTCTCTATTCTGAGCCACCTAAAGTGGGGGTGGAGCAACACAAGCATCCCTGTGGCCACTACCACTATGACTGCTGTGGGTCAGACCTAAAGCCAGCCTAGTGTTGGTTATCACCCAATTCCTGTTGTAACCACTCCCTAGCTGCTGCCTATGTTCACCTAAGGCCCTAGGGCTCTACAGTCAGCAGCTAATAAAGCCAGCCAGGGCTGTCTTTCACTTCATGACAACGAGGTTCCCCAGGCCCCAAGTGGGTCCAGAAGTGCTGTCCAGGTGTCAGGGAATAGAACCAAAACCTTAAAAGTCTATCTGGTAATCTATTGTACTGCAGCTGAGCTGGTGCTCAAACCACAAGATGCTGTCCTTCCCACTCGTTCCTCTCTTTTCCAAAGGCAGAAGAGCTTCACCCCATAGTCACCGCCACCACAGGCCACAAGAAGTACCGTCAGGCTACTACCAGTTTTCCCTTAAGTCTCAATTTTATGAGACTTAAGGGAATTATATTTATGCTACCTAGCCTGAGACTCACCCTTCAGGGAAGTGGGCTTCCCTCTTGCCTAGCACAGGTTTAGAAATGTCATCCAAGAGTCAAGTCCTGAAATTGGAAACCTGAAAGGCCTACTTGGTGCTCTATCCAAGTATGTATGGCTAACTGAAGAGCCATGCTTGTCTGTAAGGTGCAAGACAAAGTCTCTTTTACTTTTCCCTCTGCTTTTCTCAAAATATGGAGTTTTATCCACCATAGCTGGTAATGTGCTAAGTCTCACCTGAAGTCAGCAAGCCTCAGAGGCTCACCCAAGGCCCTCGATGTAGTACCTGGGTATCACCACTGGTTATTCAGGGCCCAGTGGCTCTTCAGTTAGTAGGGGATGAATTCTGCCAGGACTGATTCCTTGTCTTAAAGGCAGTAGGTTTTCTTCTGTTTCATGGTGTGTCTAAAAATATAATCTGGAAGCTAGGACCTAGAATGGAGGTCTCATGATTCTGACCATTGCTCTATCCTGCCATGGCTGAGATGGTATCCTGGATGTACGACAAAGTCCTCCCCACTCTTTGCTTTCCTTTACTCAAGTGGAAGGAAGGAGTCTTTGGGGGGCTGCAAGCTGTGCTGCCTGGGTTCAAAGAGGGCTGATGCCAGCACTCTCTTGGCTGCCTTAGCTGGTGTCTTAGTATGTTATGTGGCCCTCTAGTCTACTGTCTTTAGGTCTAGTTTGTGGAGATAGCAGTAGTAGTTGGTGGAAATGATAACTCAATTTAAAAAATAACTTTCAATAACTGACAATGGCATGATTCATTGAAGAACAGTCAAGAAAATCATTTAACAAGACCACCTCTGTAGTGATTGCTCAAGATGTATTTGTCATCCCCCATTTAGTTCCTTTAATGCAAATGTCACAGAGAATCTTAAAAAGAATGGCACAACCACATAATCAAATCAAGTTACCAATAAAATTAATAACACATTGACTTAAATTGTGATCAACAAGAAAAGTTCCTGAGAGGTAATGAGACAGCTCACTCAGCAGGAGTATATCATAGGCTACAAGGAGTTTTGAAACTCTAACTGCATTGTAGTCACACATCTGAGAATCAGAAGAGCTGGTTTTCTATGGCATCAAATGGTTCAGAATATTCAAGCTATGAATTGTTTGCCAATGATTTGTACTCTCCCTAAGTTATGAAAATCATTCATTTTATAGTCAGCCTTTACAAGTAAAATGTTCCTATTTCATTATATTTAATAGAGGAGGACAAAAGATATGTGTGCACTTGCAAACAATTTTTGACATAATTAGGCAAGCTTTTGGCATACAAAAGTCTGTGAATTCTTTTCAACCAAAAATAAATGTACATTTTAAATCCCTTTAAACCTTTGAGATACAGGAGTACTTAGATAACTGGAGACATGCCTGACTCCACTATTTCCACTGGAAAACAAGAAATCTACACTGAGCAGAATTCTAAGTCTAAAGTGAATTTTATAACCTATGTCTTATCTAAATAGAAACAAGACAGGTCTAAATGTCTTTTCTGCAACAGGCAAGGTTTATATAGGATCCGAAATTCCTCTTTATAACACTTTCTATGCCAAGGCTCCTTGTTCCTCATATGTAATTCCCGTGCCTTAAGCACCCTTCCTAATTACATCACTTTTTTTTGGCCTTCCATCTCTGTGTGTGGTCTAATATCTTGAAACATTTATAAATAATTTATAAACATTACTTGAATAGCTGCTATACAGTAACCACTATTTTATGCAGAGCATTATAGATATCAGCTGTATAAATATGATCTGTGCTCTCTCAAAAGAGAGAATGGGAATCAGATGCACAGAAATTCTTTGCATACACAGTGGCTTAGGGCTGTGTTAAGGATATATAGCGGATTTTGAAGACACACGAGTGAGAATAGTCAACTCTGCCTAGAATCAGCCTGAGAATGCTTCCCAGAGGATTTAAAACTTGAACATGGAATGAAAATTTCACAGATGATTTAGAAGAAAAGACGTTCCAATAAAAAGACTAGCATGTATAAAGTCCCAAAACTCTGAACTGGTATGAATATATCTGCAAGAATTTTATTCTAGTTGGAACTCTAAGTATTGAGAGGGAGGATGGAAAATACTGAGAAGGTTTGTGAGTTAGAATAAATGCAATGATAAAGAACATTCATGTGATTTGACTCTGTGTCGCCACCCAAACTTCATGTCAAATTGTAATCTCTACATGCCAGGGGAGGGACTTGGTGGGAGGTAATTGGATCATGGGGGTAGTTTTTCCCCATGCTATTCTCATGATAGTGTGTGAGTTCTCATGAGACCTGATGTTTTAAAATTGTGGCACTCCTGCCTCCTCATGCTCTCTATCCTGTTGCCTCATGAAGTAGGTGCTTACTCCTTCTCCATCTATTGCCATAATGATAAGTTTCCTGAGCCCTTTTCAGCCATGCAGAAATATGTGTTGATTAAACCTTTTTTCTTTATTAATTTCCCAATCCCAGGTAGTTATTTATACCAATGTGAAAACAGAGTAATACCAGCATTAAACATACATCACATTTAATTGTCTCCAGAAACCTGCAGGTTACTAACATCCACAGATATTAAGGAGCTTGTTCAAAGCCAAGAGCTCCTCCTGGTCTTAAACTGTCTCAAGTCAGGCTATTACTGCTGTTATAATGCACAGTACAGAGAATGAGTCAAGTACTTTTAACCTTTAACCACTGTCAAACTAGCTATGCTATGTGCCCTTGAGACATTAATAGCTGACTAGCTAATTAATTTAAATTTTTTCTATGGTATTAGTTGATGGCAGCAGCTTGCTTTTAAGTTTCCTGAGAAAGAAAGAAAATACAGTCATGTCTCACTTAATAATAGAGTTATATTCTGAGAAATGCATTGTTAGGTGATTTTTTCATCATGCAAACATCATATAATGTATTTACACAAGGCCATATGCTATAACCTACTACGTACCTAGACTATCTTGTGTATATTTTATACATGTTTATATAAGTATAAATGTATACTTTATGCAAAATATGTATGTAAACATAAATTTTATTTTAACTATGTATATATGCACTTGTACATATAAATGCATATATATGTACATATACATACACATATGCATGTATACCTTAACAGAAACTTTCAGTGGCAACACAAAATGTGGGGAAACTAGAAAATAAAAAGGCATATTGTAGAGTTACAAATCTTTGCAAACCATTATGTTGATGGTCTCCTTTTTATATATAACAATAGCATCATTCTTGTTCAGAAAGTTCCAGAGAGAAATCAAAGAGGCCAGAAAGTCTTCAGGTCACATTGATTCACAGATGCTCCTTGACTTACAGTGGTGTTATACTCAATAAACCCATCATAAAGTCAAACCATGACAAATCAGGGATATTTTATTAGTCTGTTTTCATAATGCCATGAAGAACTACCTGAGACTGAGTAATTTATAAATGAAATAGGTTTAACTGACTCACAGTTGTGCAGGGCTGGGGAAGTCTCAGGAAACTTATAATTATGGCAGAAGGCAAAGAGAAAGCAAGGCACCTTCTTCACAAGGCATCAGGAAAAAGGAGTGCCCAATGAAGCAGGCAGAGCCCCCTGTAAAACCATCAGATCTCATGAGAACTCCCTCACTATCATGAGAACAGTATGTGGGAAACCACTACTATGATTCAATTACCTCTACTTGGCCTCTCCCTTGACACATGGGATTATCGGAATTATAATTCAAGATGAGATTTGGCTTAGGATACAAAGCCTGATAATATCAGATGCTTTCATTGCACAAGAAAATCTGTTTGATTCACAACCAGGAATGAAGCCTCCAGAATAGACAGCAGCATCAAAATTTACAGCATGAAGACTATATATATATATATATATATATATATATATATATATATATATGTAACCTCCAGCTAATGTGCTGGAATTTAGTTCAATGTATATTTTTAAAGAATATGGGTACTATAATCCTAGGTGCTAAGTACATATATAAAAACAGATGCAAATAGTTTCAGACAAAAATCATAATTATTCTTTGAGGAGGACAGAGTCCTTGATTAATAGTTTTCCTCAAAGTAATATTATTTTAAAAGAGTGAGAAAAAAGCAATTTAACATGCAAAAATTAAAAAATGCTAAATCTTCGTATAATTTTGGAAAAGGAAACTAATAACAGTAGGTAGGGAACCAATACCTCAGAATCTCTATGTATGCTCTAATTGAGTTTTCACTCCATTAAATAAAATAAAAAGAATCTGTACATAGAATACCAGCTTGTCTAGCATTAAGCTTATTTTATCAAGTTTATTCTAATAAGATTTTTTAAAAGTTTATGAAGTAATACATTATTTGTGGTTGATTACATCAAATATATATTCAAAACTCACACTCAGGGAATCACTTCTTTTAGAATTTATTGATAATGGCGTGATTTTCCTCATGCTATAAATACAGTCATCTGTTTTTCAGCAAATTATAATCTTCCCAAGAGCATGAATAGTATCCTTTTTTCTCTCTACCACCAACACTTTGTTTGGTCTAAGACAAATAGCACATAATAAATGTTGTTTGTTTAGATTAATTAATGACTGTATACGTGAATGATTTCTAACAAGCTAACTTGGAGTGACATACCATGATGAGGCATTAAAATAGAAATATTTTAATAAAGTCTTTTATACTAATTGTGAGAAATAATTCTCATAATTTCTTAAAAAAATTGTAATACAGACAATATTAAAAGCAAAGATACACTCATTTGTGTATCTTTCAATGTTGAGTCAAGTTATTCTCAAATTTACACATTTGTTTTCATTTTCTTTTATATATCCCCATTTTGAGTATTTTTTTTTTATTTTTAATATTGTAAGCTTAAATAATATTAGAGAGTTAACCTGTTTCATTACATTTTTTTTAAACTATAAAAATAGCAATTTGTCTTGGTTTCTTAGGGCTGCTATGACAAAACAACTTACAGTGGGTAACTTACAGACAATAGAAATGCATTGCTCATGTTCTGGAGGCAAGAAAATCCAATATCATGGCACCAACAGGTTAGGTGTCTGGAGAGGTGTCCACTCATCATAGATGGTACCTCTTCTGTGTCTTTATATGACATCAGTGCAAACAGTCTTTCTTAAGCCTCTTTTATAAGGGACGTGATCACCTCCCAAAGGCCTAATCTCTTTGATTTTTGTTTTGGTTTTGTTTTGTTTTTTGAGACAGAGTCTCATTCTGTTGCCCAGCCTGGAGTGCACTGGCATGATCTTGGCTCACTGCAACCTCCCTCTCCCGGGTTCAAGTGATTCTCCTGCCTCAGCCTCCCAAGTAGCTGGGATTACAGGTTTGTGCTACCATACTCAGCTAATGTTTTATTTTTAGTAGAGACCAGGTTTTAATATGTGGACCCTCAGATGATCCACCTGCCTTGGCCTCCTAAAGTGCTCGGATTACAGGCATGGGCCACAGCTCCCAGCTAGCCTTATCTGTCTGTTAACACCATCTTTTTGGGGGTTGTGCTTGTTTATATGAGTTTTGGCAATGGGGAGCCACAAACGTTCAGAATATAGCGTAATTAAAACCAGGTGAATTTTGCAATCACTGTTTTAACAATTGACGATGGCAACAATCAACAATGTACACTAAAATCAGAGTGAAAGTTTGCTGGAGGTAGAAAAAAGGCCTAAAATTATTATCTAAAAACTATGTATGAATCACAAAAGTCAAATGTACCTGTATGATGGATACCACCTTTACCAAATGCTAACATTAGCATCACAACAATGGAAGAAACTGACATTATATACTTTTTGATATATTTCAGTGATGAATACACATATAAACTATACAGAATTCATGCCATAATATTTTCCAAATCTAAACAAAAGGGAACCACTTGGCAAGGTCAGGTTTGGGACATTCCGCAAGAAAACTAGCCTAGATTATTTTTAAAAATTAATAACTGAATTTTTAAGCAGCACACACTCACATAAATATACCAACACAGATACACAAAACAGGGGCACAGCTCTAGGAAAGAGGAAACTCAAATACAAAAAATAAATAAATAAATGTAATATGTAATCCTTAATGGCTCTCAGTTACAATCTGAACATGATGTATATTTTGATAATATTATGATATCTATTTTAAATGTCTTATAAGCAACAAGATATTCTGATTATTTAGAAAATGTGATACTAAGTAGATACTTGATAACGTATTTAAAAAGAAGCAAAAGAATATTTGCATTTACTTTGTAAATGATTCAAAAAGAAAATACAGTTAGACAAAAAGAAAGCAAA
Organism: Cacajao melanocephalus; assembly: GCA_963573385.1. Taxonomy (NCBI): domain Eukaryota; kingdom Metazoa; phylum Chordata; class Mammalia; order Primates; family Pitheciidae; genus Cacajao; species Cacajao melanocephalus. The sequence continues at coordinate 29,249 of CAUYLG010074245.1, forward strand.
TGTTGTGAAATATCAACATTTATATCATTCAGGGTTTATTGCTTTTTCAAATCTAGGTGGATTAAAAATTTTTCAAAATAAAATATTAAAGGAGTCCTATGAACAAATTAGATAATCTAGATGAAATGGACAAATTCCTAGAACACACAACCTACTAAGGCTAAATTATGAAGAAATATAAAATGATATTAACCCTATAAATAATAAAGAGTAACTAAATAATAAATCAGTAACTAACAGCCTCCAAAGAAATAAATAAAATCTGAGGACCGGATATTTTCATTGATGAATTCTACTCTATCTTTAAATAAAATTAAACGCAATTCTTTACAAACACTTCCAAAAAAATTAGTAAGTAGGAAATATTCACAAACATATTCTATGATATTAGCATTATCCTGATACTAAAGCCAAAGACAGTACAACAAAACTACAATTCAATATCCCTTATAAATATTAACATAAATATCCTCAAGAAAACAATACCAAACTAAATTCAACAACACTTTTAAAGTGTTATACACAATGACCAAGTAGGATTTAGTCTCAGAATATATGAATGAATGCTTCAGCATATGGAAATCAATCAATGCAGGATACCCATTAACACAATACAGGGGAAAAAAAAACCATATAATCATGTAAATTGATGCAGAAAAGCATTTAACAGAAATCAACAATTTTCAAGGTTAAAAAAAAAAATCAACAAATTTGGATTAGAGAGACACATCAACCTAATAAAGGCCATATATGCAAAGCTCATAGCCAACATTATACTAAAAGGTGGAAGACAGAAAGTTTTTCCTCTGTTTTTAGAATGAAGACTAAGATGATATAGTTTATCATTTATATTCAACATAGCACTAGAAGCCTTCCCCAAAGCAATTAGACAAGAGAAACAAAAAGAAAAGGTATCTAACTGGAAAGAAAGAAGTAAAATTTTCTATCTTCACAGATGATTTTATATGTAGACAACTTTAAGTACTCTACAAGCAAAAAGTTCTAAAACTAAACCATGAATTGAACAATGTTGTAGGATTCAAAATTAAAATGTAAAGATCAGTGGCATTTTTGTAGACCAACAGTTAAGGGTCTAAGAAAATTAACAAAACAGATTCATTTAGAGTAGCATCAAAAAGCATACAATATTAAAGAATAAACTTAACCAAGAGGCAAAAGACTTGCACACTGAAAGCTACAAAATGTTCCCAGTGGGAAAAGTAGCAAAGGAGAAAGAACTTACAGAGTGCCTACATAAATTGGTTATGAGTAACAGATAAACAAAGAATATCAAACTGTGGAAGGCCACAGGAGGTCTCTGGGGAGGAAGGCCTCTCCATTCCTGGTGCAGGGTGACCTAGGCTCTGTTACCATAAATGTTATGCTCAAGGATGTAAAACTCCTTCATAGCACTATGAGGTAGCCAGACTTGTAGGCTCTTTGTAAGGTCTGTTTTTTTCCAGCTGTACATAGATAATAAGCTAAAAGATAACCACATGTTCTTGTTTTGTGAAACTCTCAAACCGCCACTGTTATCAATCCTTAGGATAACACACCAGTTCCAGCTCACTGATTCTTCCAGCTCACTGATTCACTCCACCATCACTCCACCCCTACCCTGTAAATCAAATAATTTTTTTGATTTTTCACTTCCGATTTTGAAGATAAAACTTGAAGTATCATATGCATCAACACCCTAGAATTTTGGGTTTGTTTTTTTTTCCCTCTGTGGTACAAAACTGTTCCAGCCAATTTCATCTAAATCAATCATCCCAGATCTACATACATGGGGGCAGAATCATCAGGGATTTGCAATGCTAGAATCTTCAATTCCTTGAACAGAGATTCAGACTGCTGTTGAAAACTAGCCAGAACTATTCTAAACTCATTGTGTTTTTGAAATCAATGTGAGTTTCAGAAACAGATTATCATCACTCACTGATTAAGAAATCTTAATTTGGATGAAGCTTGGTTTCACCTCCTTCCCGCCAATCACTGTCTCCATTTTTAGACATGAAGCTAAAAAAATAAATGTAGTAAGTTGAGGAGAAATTTGCATACTGCATGTGGCTATTTTGTAAGTAGATGTTTATTTTGTTCTAAACAACATCCAAATCCATCTGGAAGTGGCTGAAGAATATTAATAAACTTCAGTGTAATTTTGTGGTTAATGAATGGTACTTTTGATGTGGTGGGTGTTCAATAACATTTCTAATAATAAAACCATGTTTAAAATGTCCAGAACATGCTGAAAAGGTAAAACTCTAAGGACAGAAAACAGATTGGGTTCGACAACAAAGGGCTGCAAGCTTTTTCTTGAAAATATGCAACTATTCTTTTTCTTGATGGGGTGGTGGTTGCATAAGTATACGTATTTATACATTATTACATTTATATGTATGTGTCAGAACTCATAGAATTGAGAATGACTTTTTCTATATGTGAAATATATCTCAATGTATCTAAATTTAAAAGTTAAAACTCTGTATTAGTCTGTTCTTACACTTCTATAAAGAACTACCTGAGACTGGGTAATTTATAGAAAAACAGCTTTAATTGACTCACAGTTCCAAACGGCTTGGGAGACCTCAGGAAACAATAATCATGGTGGAAGTGGAAGCAGGTAATCTTACGTGGCGGCAGGTGAGAGAGAGTGTGTGAAGGAACTGCCAAACACATAAAATAATCAGATCTCATGATAACTCACTCTCTATCATGAGAACAGCTTGGGGGAACTGCACACATGATCCAGTCACCTCCCACCAGGTCCCTCCCTTGACATGTTGGGATTATAGGGATTAAAATTCAAGGTGAGATTTGGGTAGGGACACAGGGCCAAACCATATTAAATTCTATATGTGATATAGAATTTGTTATTGAAATGTTTGATATTTTGAAGAGCTCATATGAAAGATGCCTCTTGTACCAACAGGTAGGAAAGCCAGGCTCTTGTACTAAACAGTTAGCTAAGTTGTGGATGCAGAGGAAAAGGTCTTGAAGAAAATTACAAGTGCTACTCCAGTGAACACGTGAATGATAATAGAGAAAAACAGCCTTATTGCTGTTATGGAGAAAGCTTTAGTGGTCTGGATAGATCAAACCAACCACCATAACATTCCCTTAAACCAAAGCCTAATGCAGAGAAAGACCCTAATTCTCTCTTCACTTCTTTGAAGGGTGAGATAGGTGAAGAAGCTGCAGAAGAAAGGTTGCAAACTAGCTGAGGTTAGTTCAAGAGGCTTAAAGAAAGAAGTTATCTCCATAACCTAAAGTACAAGGTGAAGCAGCAAGTACAGATGAAGAAGATACAGCAAGCTATACAGAAAACCTAGCAAAGATAATTGATAGAACTGTTGTTAGTATGAACAACAGTTGCTTATACTAAACAACAGGTTTTCAATTGGAATTGGAATTCTTCTACTGGAAGAAGATACCATATATGACTTTCATATCTAGCAAGGAGAAGTCAATGCCTGGCTTCAAAGCTTCCTAGGACAGGCTTAACTCTCTTGTTAGGGGCTAAGGAAGCTAATGACTATAAGTTAAAGCTGATGCTCATTTACTATTTCAAAAATTCGAAGGACCTGAAGATTTTTGCTAAATCTACTCTTCTTGTGCTCTAGAAATGTAACAACAAAGCAGGATGTCAGCACATCGGTTTATAGCATAGTTTACTGAATATTTGAAGCCCACTGTTGATGCATACCGCTGAGAAAAAAAAAGGTTCCTTTCAAAATATTACTGCTTATTGACAATGCTCCAGACCACACAAGTGCTCTGAAGAACATGAACAAAGACATTAATGTGGTTTCCATGACTGCTAACACAACATGCATTCTGCAGCCAGCAGATCAAAGAGTAATTTTGACTTTCATATCTTACTATTTAAAAGTACATTTTGTAAGACTATTGCTGCCATAGAAACTGATTCCTCTGATATATCTGGGCAAAGTAAATTAAAAGGCTTCTTGGAAGAATTCATGATTCTACATGCCCTTAAGAACATTCATGATTCATAGGAGGAAGTCAACATATCAGCATCAACAGGAGTTTGGAAGAAGTTGATTCCAATCCTCATGGATAATTTTGAGTTCAAGCTTTCAACGGAAGAGGTAACTACAGATATGTTGGGAATAGCAAGAGAATTAGAATTGGAAAGGGATCCTAAAGAGGTAACTGATTGAATTGCTGAAATTTTATGATCAAACATTAATGGATGGGGAGTTGATTCTTACGGAACCTACTCCTTCCTGGTGAAGATGCTGTGCATACTGTTAAAATGATAACAAAGGATTTAGAATTTGCATGAAGTTAGTTGCTAAAAAAGTGGGAGAATTTGAGAGAACTGACTCCAATTTTCTAAATACTTTTATTTTGGGATGTTTTATCTTTGGGTATCACATGCACAATCTTTATGAAAGGAAGAGTGAATCAAAATGACAAACATCATTGTTGTCTAATTTTAAGAAATTGACACAGCTACCCCAACCTTCAGCAACCACCACCCTGATCAGTCAGTAGCCATCAACATCGAGGCAAGACCCTTTGTCATCATAAAGATTACTACTCGCTGAAGTCTCAGATGATTGTTAGCATTTTAACAATAAAGTATTTTAAAATTAAGATATGTACACTGTTTTTTAGACATAATGCTGTTGCACACTTAAGCGACTACAGTACATTGTAAACATATCCTTTATATACACTGAAAACCCAAAACAATTGTGTGGCTCATTTTATTTCAACATTGCTTTATTCGCATGATCTATAACTGTACCCCCAATATCTCCAAGGTATACCTGTATTTTTAAAGGTTGATTTTCCCTTCATCGTTTGTATGTCTAAGAACAAGAATTGTTTTCCAAAATTACCTGTGTTTAGCTCATTTTTTGATGAGATTATTTCTTTTCTTGGTGATTTGTTTGAGTTCCTTGTAGGTTTTGGATATTAGTCCTTTGTCAGATGCATAGTTAGCAAAAATTTTCTCCCACTTGGTGGGTTGTCTGTATACTTTGCTGATTATTTATTTTGCCATGCAGAAGCTTTTTAGTTTAACTAAGTCCCATATATTTATCTTTGATTTTGTTGCATTTTCTTTTTTTTTTTTTTTTTTGGCAGAGTCTCACTCTGTCAGCCTGGGGTTTAGTGGCGCAATCCTGGCTCACTGCAACTTCCGTTTTCTGGTTTCAAGCAATTCTCCTTCTTCAGCCTCTCGAGTAGGTGGGACTACAGGCTCGCACCACCATGCCCGGCTAATTTTTTTTGTATTTTTAGTAAAGATGGGGTTTCACCATGTTGGCCAAAATGGTCTCGATCTCTTGACCTCTTGATCTGCCAGCCTCAGCCTCCCAAAGTGCTGGGATTACAGACGTGAGCCACTGTCCCCTCCCCAGCCTGCTTTTAGATTCCTGGTCATAAATTCCTTGCCTAAGCCAACATCTAGAAGACTTTTTCTTTTCTTTCTTTTTCTTTTTTTTTTTTTTTGTTTGTTTTTTTTGAGACCAAGTCTTGTTCTGTCACCCAGGCTGAAGTGCAGTGGCATGATCTTGGCTCACTAAAACCTCTGCCTCCCAGGTTAAAGCAATTCTCCTGCCTAAGCCTGGAGTAGCTGGGATTACAGGCACCCACCACCACAGCCGGATAATTTTTGTATTTTTAGTAAAGATGGGTTTTCATCATATTGGACCAGGCTGGTCTTGAACTCCTGACCTCAGTTGTTCCCTCTGCCTTGGCCTCCCATCTTCTAGAATGTGTAAGTTTTCAGGTCTGAGATTTAGTCTTTGATTGCTCTTCTGTTGATTTTTGTATAACGTGAGAGATGAGGATCCAGTTTCATTCTTCTACATGTAGCTTGCCAATTATCTCAGTACCATTTGTTGAATGGGGTGTCCTTCCCCTACTTTATGTTTTTGTTTGCTCTGTGGAAGATCAGTTGGATGTAAGTATTTGGCTTTATTTCTGGGATCTCGATTCTGTCACATTGGTCTATGTGCTTATTTTTATACTAGTACCATGGTGTTTGGATGACTATAGGTTTGTAGTATGGTTTGGAGTTGGGTAATATGATGCCTCCAGATTTGTTCTTTTTGCATGAATAGGCAATTATCAAAGAAAATATAAAAATGGCCGAGAAACATATGAAAAAAATGCTTATCACTAATTATAAGGGAAATGCAAATTAAAACCACAATGCAATACTACCTTATTCCTGCAAGAATGGCCATAATTAAAATATATTTAAAAAATAGATAAAATATATTTAAAAAATAGATATTGGCATGGATGTGGTGAAAAGGAAACACTTTACACTGCTGATATGAGTATGAACTGCTACAACCACTGTGGAAAACAGTAAGGAGATTCCTTATAGAACTAAAAGTAGAACTCTCATTTGATTCACCAATCCCACTACTACCCAGAGGAACAGAAGTCATTATAACAAAAAGACACTTGCACATGTATATTTATAGCAGCATAATACAAATGCAAAAATAAAGAACCAGCCCAAATGCCCATTATTCAGTGAATGGATAAAAAATTTATATGTATATAACTTTTTAATATATGTATTCCATAGCATATATACACACACACACACACACATACACACACATATATATACATATACATATATATACATATATACACACATATATATACACACACACACATATATATATATGTGTATGTACATATATTCTACAGCATATATATTAATGGCATTTGTAGCAACCTGGATTGAGTCGGTGATTATTATTCTGAGTGAAGTAACTCAGGAATGGAAAATCAAACATTGTAAGTTCCCACTCATAAGTGGGAGCTCCATTATGAGGATGCAAAGGCATACAAATGATACAATGGAGTTTAAGGACTCAGAAGAAGGGTGAGAGGGAGTTGAGGGATAAAAGACTATACATTGGGTACAGTGTACACTGCTCAGGGATGGGTGCACCACAGTCTCCGAAGTCACCACTAAAGACCTTATCCATGTAACAAAATACCACCTATTCCCCAAAACCTATTGAAATAAAAACAAAACAAAAACAAACAAACAAAAATTTACCTTTGCTGCTCACCCCCAAAATGTATATGCAAATTTCAAGTGTATCTCCTCAGAACCTAACATAGTTTTAAAAATAATGAGTGCTAAGCAATTTTTCTTAAGTAGAATAAAGTAAATCAATTGGGTGTATATTTTGCTATCATGTTTTTCATTCTGTCTCCTTTCTGTACTTGGATTCTGAAATTGATTTGATTAGAGAGAAAAATCTCTTATTACTTGAGACAAGTAAGCTGCTTGTAGATGTTTCCAATTACGTTGCCTGAAAATGCCAATACAATTCTTAAATTACAGACAGGAATGAATTATTCTAGCAGTTCCTACAGATGCTATTATCTGAATGAGTCTGCATTCTGCTGAAACATTCATATAATTATCTCAAATATGGGTCAAGTAGTCATGTCAGTAGTTAATTTTGTTTTGTTTTTAATCGTTTATTTGCTGGACATAATATTATATTTGTGACATTATCAATCTTTAATAAGATTTCTACATTTTTCACTATGGAGATATAGATTCTCTTAAAAATTCTTTTTGTAGAGAAAACAACTAGCTCTGAGATAAGCTATAATGTAACTCATTTGAAAGTTAGGGAAATATTCAGGTCATAGACTAAAACAGGAAAGAAGTGACGTCTAGAGCAATATTGGGCACATTGGGTGTTTAATAAGTATCTGAAGCAGTTATTAACGCTAATGTTGCCCTGTGAGCAAATGCCAACAAAGAGGGCCAAAGAAAGCTGGGAATGTATTCTTACAGTATTGAGAGAAAATAACTGTTAACCTAAAATTTTCAAACAGGGAAAATACTTTTCATGAATGAGAGTAAGAGAAGTACATTCTCAGGTACAGAAAAATGAGAATTTACAGCCACTTGCATCACTAAAAAAGTTTCTACGAATATAATTCTGGAGGAAATAAAATCACTCTAACATGAAATTGTGAGATGAAAACTAAGTGAATATGCAATTAAATCTAAACAAAAGATGTAGGGATAATATAATAAAATGCTGTCTACAGTGTGAGATTAAAAGGAAAGCAAGACAAGCCTAAAATAGTGTGCTAGTTGGGAGGGTGTTAAGAGTCCATGTGTTCTAGGATTATTTCTTTTTACTATCTGTAAGAAGGGATAAGACATGCATTAGTGAGATATTCATGTTGCAAAGTTAAGTGCCAACCATGACTAAATGTTAAACAAATAATATATCATGACCAAGTTTGGTTTATCACAGAAATGCATCATTGGTTTTATATTACATATTCAAATAATTAATATATCACATTCAATTATTAAAATCCCTAAACGGTATAATCATTTCATTTGCAGCAGACAGCACATTTGCTACAACTCAATAACCATTTTTATCTTATTTTTAAAAATTGAACATATAGATGTGGTATAGATGCAAAAACCTGTAATGTATGGAGAAATATAAGCATTCTTCTCTCTATCGTACATACAAAACAAGTATGGCCACTCTTATCATTTCTATTTGCACTGTATTTTGTGTCTGGCCAGGCACAGTGTCTCATGCCTGTAATTCCAGTACTTTGGGAGGCCGGATGGATTACTTGAGGTCAAGAACGGCCTGGCCAACATGGTGAAACCCTGTCTCTGCTATATCTAAAAAAAAAAAAAAAAAAAAAACAAAGCTAGGGGTGGTGCCACATGCCTGTAGTCCCAGCTACTCAGGAGGCCAAGGCATGAGAATCACTTCAACCCAGGAGACAGAGGTTGCAGTGAGCCGAGATTATCACTGAACTCCAGCCTGGCGATAGTTAGTGAGACTACATCTCCGAAAACAAAACAAAACAAAACCTTGCATTGATGCCTTAAATAGAGATATATAAAAGAAGAGACCATATGTTTATTATTCTTAGAAACTACATACATATTTTAAAACAATCTAAATTGAATTAATAAGTGAACCAGAAACAATCTTTAAAAAATGTAACCAAAACTCCTTCAAGATAATTGTAAATTGGAGTGGAATATTTTAAAGAATAGCTGAATGAATAGAGAAACATAAATATTGCTGAATAAGAAACCTAAAGAATCAGATTGTCACAGGAATAACCATAACAATTTGACACAGGATTTTTCAAGTAATATTCTAACATTTAAAAGCAAAGAAAATGCCTAGAAATATTCAAGACATTCTGGAAAAGATGAAAGGGAGAAATTAGAACATTAATGCTTACTTAAAGCTAGATTAGTTTTACCGTACACTGTCAGCACAAGGATAGACAATGTAACTTGAGGAAAAGAATAGACAAATCAGAAGCAGACATTTGCAATTATTAGTAAGAAACAAGATATGAAATTTTGAAGCAGTGGGAAAATTATGAACATTCAATAACTGGTGATGGAACAACTGGTTATCCTTATGATTAAAATAAAATTTAATCCCTAAATAACACTAAACTCAAATATCGCCTTCAAACTATTTAAAAAATTAAATGTAAAAGGCAAACTTTTAAGACATTCCTAAAAAAATGGTTGAATATCTTTATGATCCTTGAGCTATGAAAGATGATATAAAACAAACTGACCATTAAGAGATAAATCTGATCACAATAAATTGATGTTTTGTTTAAAATATATAAAAAGACAAGCCACAAACAAGAAAAATATTTGCATCATATTTAGATAACAAATTATTAATAATATTAAACAACATTAAGAATGCCTGCAATTTAAGAAGAATTAGATTAATGGCTCAATAAAAATTTTTTGAAAGGCTTGAATAAACTTTTCTCAAAAAAGAAAAAAATATCAATGAATGGTCAACAAACAAATAAAAATATGTTCATTCTGTTCTGTAATGTGGGAAAAAAATTATCCCTCTGAATTATTTTATATCAACCACATTTGCAAACAATTTTTAAAAAGTCTAATAATTCTAAGAATAGCTGCAGATGTAGGGCAATATATATTGCTTGTGGAATTTAAATGGATACAATTTCACATTGGAAAACAAAGCATATATCTTTGATAATTTCTTGTGAGTGTATATCAGGAAACATAAAATAGGAAATTAACAGTCATGTAGTTTACAATGTAGTTTGAAATAATCAAAACGTGTCAACATAAAAATCAATAAACACTATATTGACACAATGGAATATTATAAATATTAAAAATGAATTAGCTATGGCTACATACATCGACAAGTGTTATTCTCAGAAACATAATGTTAAATAAAAAATTTAAGTAATAGAAAATCATAGACACTATTTCATTTTTATAATGCACAAAACTAAGCAAAATTCAACAAAATATTTTGTAAGGACAGATATGTGTTTTCTCATGTACTCCGAAAAGGTTAAGAAATTAGGTGATAGCATATATATGTTGTATACATACATGAGCAAAACAAGACAATAGTAAACACAAACTCTACAGTTGTATTTACTAGCCCTAGGAAAGTGAGGAGGTACAACTAGAGAGGTTAAACTGTGCTCTATTTCATTAACTAGATGGTAAATTCACAGTATTTTGAAAAGATATTGAATAGCTTACATATAAGATACACATATTCTTTTATATGTATCACATAAAAATATGTCAGTATTTTAAAATTGCAAATTGGTATAAAAGCTATACTTTTGTAGGTTTTGTTATTGTTGTTTTGCCATATCCCATATTTGTTCTTCCAGACATTTTGACATGTCTTTTACTAATCAATAGAGAAGAATGTCCTGCGAGACTCACCGGGGCAAGGCATTCTTACTGAAGGTATACTCTTGTATAACACTGCTTATATATTAATAACATTGCACGTTTGATGATTTTTCATTCTATGACAAAATCACACACTTTGCAAATTCTGAAGGGGTTATGGGGTTTTCCACAGAGCCACTCACCTATTCGTTTTCTCTATAAGCCAAGGAGGAGATTTATTAGCACAAATTTTATTTCAAACTTCGTGTACATAAATTGTTTAAAATTCAGAACCTTGTATCTCTTTTAGGAAAGTTTTTTTTTTTTTTCTGATGTAGGTACCAAGAATCTGCATTTTTGACTAACAGCTCCAGAAGAAATAAATGAAGTAGCCTTCTAATGGAAATTTGAGAATCCATTCTACAGTAATGAAATTGGCATATTAATTGTAAAGAATGATTATTTCTAGTTTCATTTTGCCACAAATCTCCTTACACCCTAACCTTGCCATTTATGAGAAAACATTGGGCTTCAATAATTACTATGTCCAACATAAAGGGAAAGTGACTTATTTGTCACTTTAAAAAATTTGTCACAATTTTAAATGTACTTTTCATAGCCATGCTATCTTTATGAGATCTTACAAGGTCTATAATAATGCATGTATAGATTTTGTGTTTCTTCTATGTTTTAGTACTGAATTATGAACCTGTCTATTTTGAGAAGAAATGTTGTCGTTGTTAGAGCTATAAATCATAAGGTTTTCCCTAATTGCCATCCTCCAATAATCATGCAATCTTAATTTACACACACACAAAAGAGAAACGTTGATTTTGGCTTTGAGTAAAGCTTACAGTGACAACAACTGATCTTATTTTGCTTTTTAAAACTGCACATTTGGTGTGACAATTATCAAATATTAATGATACGGAAACCACAAAACTGTTTTCTAATCATAGTTGTAGTATGCTATTTAGCAAGTACTAGTTTCAGAAGAGATTCTCAGAATCTCTTAGCAAATACTGTCATGACAGCCATGAAATGCGATGGTCTAACACAACTTAAAGACATACCTAGACATGCTTAGTACAATATCTTCATATTTTCTGTCTAATGGGTATTATCTATTACCTAATGCTCTTATTTTGCATGGCTGTCTATGTGGACATTTTGTTTCCTTAGGTAAGAATTAAGGTAATAATTTAGACATTTTAAACTTTTGCTTATATTACAACCTTAACAATTTGAAAAACATCCACACCTAAGATTGCTTCTGATATAACAAGTGTCTGTCCATAAATATCAAAAATTCACTCTAAAATATTTTATCTTCCAACTATCATGAGATCTACAATCACTTTTTGTCTTTTAAGAGTAGGAGAAAACGTAGAATATGCCATAACTTCTATTTCAAGTTTACTCAAAATGTACCCGGAAAACAATTGGAAAGAAATGATCATACACATTATCTTGGTAAAGAAGCTTTTTTTTTTTTTTAAATATACAGAAAATGGCTTTTAAATCTTACCTATACTGAACAGCCTAGACATGACCCAGAACTGCAATCACTTCCAATGCAGAAAAGTAATTGGACAGGGTCAAGTTTGCAACCATGATTTTAAAATTTATGAGACTCTTAACTGTAGTCTTAAACATTGCCAGGAAATCAGACTGTCACAACTTAAATCTTAAGAGTCTCTATAAAGAAATAACTATTTGGCAAATTTTTATGTTTGTAATCACTAGTGAATGTGGGGACTAAGATTCTTTATTACAATTTAAGGGAAGTGGTCCTACCATTCATTTACAATACTGCAATGAAAATTAAAATGTAGACCACAGATCAAATATGAGCCAATTTAAAACATACTTTAGAAATCCAACTTACTGGTATATACCTGTAAGTTCTCTAATGATAGCTGTTTACTTTTTAGTATATACAAACAAAATAATTTTAGCAAATGCATCATTACCCATTTACCCATCAGAAAATATATTCTGTAGTAAAATCAACTCCATTTTATCCAAGTTGCACTTAATTCCTCTTATATATGATGAAATAATGATTTATTTTCTGTGATATACTGTTTCTATTTCTGACCTTGATTCTTTTCATTCTAAACTTAGAGAACTGAAAGCATCATGTTTTCAGCTCTGCAAAACAAACAGTGCAATGAATTAAAAGAAAAACAATACTTTTTTCCTAATGACTATATCTCTATGGCATGATAACAGGAGATTTGAACTTAGAAAATATGAACAGTTAATTATGGCACATCTTCTCAGTGGTATATTATTACATTATTATCTAATAAAAATATAGGTGGGAGCAAAAGACAAAACCATTAAAATAAAATGTTATAATAATTGTATATAAATGTGAGCAAAGTCTGGAAGAGAAAATACAAGCAATTAGTTTTTAAGTTTTAATTGTATAACAGTCATTGATTTTTAATCTTGTAATTTTTTTACGATATATCTTAAATTCGAAAACCTCTCTGAATAATGAAGAAAAATTATCATCTGAAAAACATCCATGTGTATTATGAATTATATCTCTAAATATCCCTAAGTTTACCAAATTTTCAAATAGCAAGTTATTAGAAAATTTAACTACATTTGATTTAAGGACAACATTTGTGGAATGCTGGCTTAAGTTCGTATGGATAAGTAGCTCTTTTACCATAAAAATAGGCTGGGCTTCTTAGACATTGCTTGTTTTTTCCCACAAAAAGGAAATTAAAAGTATTAGACTGATGCAAAAGTAATTGTGGTTTTTGCCATAGTTCTTTCCATTGTATTTCTCTGACATCTGGTAGGGAATTGTTCTCAGGTGCACCTTAAAACCAAGTCAGGAACGTTTTTGTGGTCATATTTGAGAGAAGGGGAATAAAGCGATGATAAATAACACTCAGATAAGAGATCTGGCACACATCAGCTCACCTCTTAATTCATTGAAGAAAAGTCAATCATATATCCATATTTAGCTGTAAGAGGGTTTAGAAAATATAGTCTAGCCATATTCATGTCTATAATTATAATTAAGCAAGGAATAATGGATTTTGATGGACATCTAGCAGTATCTACTATGATCTGTCACATAGCTAGCTGTTCATCCATGTGTGCAGAATTCAAAAACATCCCCTACTGTAAAGCACGATGATAGTTACCACAAGACTCCACACTTAACTCTGTATAGACCGAAAATGAAAAGTTAGCCTCACTTTCTTAGGAGAGAATCCCTTTAAGTGTAAGGTACAAACCGTCCTCTCTAGCAGCAATTCTCTGTTGAGTGTTTTTACAAAAACTGAGTACAAGTTACCCTGTGCAATTAGTAGGCCTGTTTCCAAATACAAAGACCAACCAGCAGGCAAGCACTTGAAATCAGCTCTAGTAATCAGCAAAAATTCCAGAAGTGAATGATTTTACATCAATAAGGAACAAGTGATTAGTCTTAGTATAAATTTTTAAAATCCTTTAATATACTCCAAAAAAATGTTTCATAGGATTGAAACACTAAATAAAGAATTAAGAAAGACAGAAAAGTGAAAAGAATTTACCAACTTAAGAAAAATCATAAGACAAACTTTGTAAGAATACTTATTTTAGCTATTTTTCTCTGTAATTAGTATAAACTATTAGTGTCACACTTAAAAATACCGATTAAATGTAACATAATAGTTAATTTTAGAAAACTCAAACAAGCATGTCCAATGCATATACTAAGTTGAAGCATTACAAATTGCCAATATTTGTTTTTTTGTTGGTTTTTGTTTTGTTTATATATATATATATGTATATATATATACACACACACACACATTTTATTGCACTTTAGGTTCTGAGGTACATGTAAAGAACATGCAGGATTGATACACAGGTACATACATGGCAATGCAGTTTGCTGCCTCCATCCCCATCACCTGTATCTGGCATTTCTCCCCATGTTATCCCTCCCAAACTCCCTACCCCCCACTATCCCTCCCCTAGATTTTTATGGCTGCATAGTATTCCATGATGTATATGTGCCACATTATCTCTGTCCAGTCTATCAACAATGGGCATTTGGGTTGGCTCCAAGTCTTTGCTATTGTAAACAGTGCTGCAATGAACATACATGTGCATGTGTGCTTATAATAGAACGATTTATAATCTTTTGGATGTATAACCAGTAATGGGATTGCTGGGTCAAATGGAATTTCTATTTCTAGGTCCTTGAGGAACTGCCACACTGTCTTCCACAATGGTTGAACTAATTTACATTCCCACCGACAGTGTAAAAGTGTTCCTATTTCTCAACACCC
>CAUYLG010074247.1:0-42379 GCA_963573385.1 Cacajao melanocephalus
GGGTTGAATTCTTGATTTGATTCTCAGCTTGGTCACTGTTGGTATATAGAAGAGCTACTGATTTGTTTACAATTATCTGGTACCTGGAAGCTTTGCTGAATCCTTTTATAAGTTCTAAGAGCTTTCTACAGGAGTCCTAGAAAGCAAACAGTGAGTTTGACTTCCTCTTCACCAATTTGGATACCCTTCATTTTTTCTCTTGTCTAACTGCTCTGACTGGGACTTCCAGTACTATGTTGAAGAGGAGTGGTGAGAGGGCGCATCCTTGTCTTGTTCCAGTTCTCAGAGGGAATGCTTTCAACTTTTCCCTATTCAGTATTATATTGGCTGTGGATTTGTCATAGATGGCTTTTATTATATTAAGGTATGCCCCCTGTATGCCAATTTTGCTGAGAGTTTTAATCATAAAGGGATGCTGGATTTTGTCCAATGCTCGGAATCAGATAGATTCACAGAAGAATTCTACCAGACATTCAAAGGAGAAATTGTATCAATTTTTTCTGACACTATTCCACAAGACAGAGAAAGAAGGAACCTTCCCTAATTCATTTTATGAAACCAGCATCATGCTAATACCAACACCAGGAAAGGACATAACCAAGAAAAAAGAAAGAAAGAAAGAAAACTACAGACCAATATCCTTGATGCAGATAGATTCTAAAATCCTTAACAAAATACTAGCTAACCAAATATAACATATCAAAAACACAGTCCACCATGATCAAGTGGGTTTCATACCAGGGATGCAGGGATAGTTTAACATATGCAAGTTAACAAATGTGATACACCACATAAGCAGAATTAAAGCACATCTGAAGACAATTAAATGAATACAATTTATACCACGTATTTCTCATGCCACAAGGGAATTAAACTAGAAGTTAATAATATAAAAATTGTTAAAACATCTCCAAATATACAAAGATTAAGCAATACCAATGTAAATAACCAAAGATCAAAAAGTTCAAGATAAATTTTTAAACAATATTTTGACCTGAAGAAACTGAAAACACAATTTATTAAATTTTAGGATGTAGGAAATATAGTGCTAAGAGGGAAATTTATATCATTAAATAAACATTTAAAAATAGAGATCTAAAATCAATAATGTAGTTTCTGCTGCAGGAAAGTAGAGAAAAAAAGTACAATTTAAGCCTTAAATACTAAAAATAATAGAACAATGAAATTGAAAATAGGAAAATGAAAGAAAAAAAATAGTGAAATCAAAAGCTATTTTTTAAACATCAAGAAAATTGATAAATAGCCAAACTAACCAAATAAAAGGGAGAAGACACATTATTAATATCCAAAATGATAGAGTAGTTGTAATTACTGATCCTATGAACATTAAAAAAGTTAAAAAATATTTTTAACAATTGTATATCCATAAATTTAATGATTTACATAAAATGAACATTCCTTGTAATGTGAGTTGAGCTGTGTCCCCCCAAAAGGTATGTCAATGTCCTAACCCCTAGGACCTTTGAATGTGACACTATTTGGGAGTAGGTTTTTATTAAAATGAGGTTATAGAGGTGGGTTCTAATCCATTATGAATGCCTTCCTTAAAGGAAAAGAGAAGAGACAACAAACAGGAGAAGAGAAATAATGGTCATGTGAAGACGGAGGAAGAAATTGAAGTTATGCTGCCACTAGTCAAGAAATGTCTTGGGATAGCTGAAGTTGGAAAAATAAATGAAGGATGTATTAGTCTGTTCTCACAGTGCTAGGAAGAAATATCTGAGACTGAGTGATTATAAAGAAAATAGGTTTAATTTGCTCACCATTCTGCATAGCTGGGGAGGCCTCAGGAAACTTACAATCATAGCGGAAGGCCCTCTTCACAAGGTGGGAGGAGAGAATGAGTGCAAGCATCAAATTGTGAAAATGTATGATAGAATCTTAAATGAGAGAAGCCATTCTGAAAAAGTTACATACGCTAAGACTCTCACTATTAGAATTCTGGACAAGGTGGAACTATAGAGATGTTTTAAAAAAAAAAAAATCAGTAGTTTCCAGAGGTTCAGTGGCTGATGGTGGGGAGATAACAGGGATGAATACATGAAGCACAGGGGATTTGTAGGTTAGTTAAAGTATTCAGTATAACACTGAAATGATGGATACACGACTTTATGCAATTATCAGAACCAGCAGAATGGTACCATAATGTGGACTAGCAACAGTAATAGTAACTTATCAATATTGGTTTATCAGTGATAAAATATGCTACATTAATAGGTTAATAATGGGGAAAACTGTGTAGGGGCAGAGAGCAAATACTTTCTTCTGGATATTTTAACCTAAAAACTTTACAAAACTAATTTTTTTGATTAAAAAAGAAAAATTTTTCTCTGCAATAGACAACATTAAGAGAATGAAAAATAAGCGGGGATAAAATATTAGCAAAGCACAAATATGATAGAGAAATTGTATTCTAGGCATATAAATAACTAGAAAATAACCCAGTTAAATGTGGGCAAAAGATCTGAGCAGATATCTCACCAAAATATTACATATAAAATATATATAATATATAACAATTATATATATTATATATATGTATGTGTGTATGCATACAGGTGGCAAGTAGGCATGCAAAAGGATGTTCAGTATCATTTATCACTGGGGAAATGCAAACTAAAATGACAATGACATATCACTGCATACCTATTAAAATGCCTAAAACTGAAAAATCTAACAATATGAAATGCTGAAGAAAATAAGGAAAAACATGTCATGCATTGCTGGTAAGAATGCTTAAATGATATGATCCTTTTGGAAGACAATTGGGCAGTTTCTTACAAAGTTAAACATTGCCAAACCATATGATCTAGCAATCAATCTTCTAGTTATTTAGCCAACTGATTTAGAAACTTTTATCTACACATAGTGTGCATGTGAATGTTTATGTCAGCTTTGTTCATTATTGGCAAAAACTGGAAACAACCAATATGTCCTTCTACAGGAAATGGCTACACAAACTGTGGTACATCTATGCATGGAGGACATTATGTTAAGTGAAATAAGCCAGGAACAGAAAGTTAAACACCGCATGTTCTCACTCATATGCAGAAGCTAAAAAAAGTTGATCTCATAGATACAGAAAGTAGAACAGAGGATACTAGAGGCAGGGAAGAGTAAGGGAAAGAGGAGGAAATAGGGAGAGATTTGTTTAAAGATGCAGACTTACAGCTAGATAGAATAAGTTCTAGTATTCTATGTAATTATAGGATAACTAGAGCTGGCAAAAATATATTGCATAGTTTCAAACATCTAGAAAGAGGACATTAAATGTTTCCAACAAAAAGAAATGTGTTCAAGGTGATGTATATGCTAATTGTTTCGGCTTTGGTTATAATCCAAAGCTGAAACAATTTGAGAAAAAATACATAAGTAGCTTTGGATTATAACCCAAAATGTAAAATAAATATCTCTCCATATTAATATCAATACATTATTTGAATACATTAATAAATTTGTGAGATGACTCAAATCCCCTGTGCAAGGAAATTCCAAAAAGTTTTTTTTTTATATAGATACTTTACCTTCTAAGAGAAGGGGTGAAATAACACATTACGTTAAGTGTGGGATATGTATAATGACTTCCTTACAAAGACTACACTATTGAAAGAATTAAGAGAGTTGCCGGGGAAGGAGAAAAACATTATAGTGAGTAAACCTGATAAACGCATTCTCAGAGCATCAGGCCAACATCAACAGTAAAATATCATGTTGACAATATATACCCTTGGTAAGATGGGATAAAAATTAAACTTTAATCTTATAGTCATAAAAGCACAGACCCATTATACTCATGAGAAAAACACAGACAAATTACAAAAGGACATCCTACAAAATGCCTCAGTAGCCATCCTCAAAACCCATCAAGGTTAACAAAAAAAAAGAAAAGTCTGAGAAACCATTACAATTAAGAATCATCTAAGGAGACATAACTTCTAAATGTAACGAGCGATTCTAGAACAGAAGAAGAGCAATAGGTAAAAAAAAAAATTTGGTATAGAGCATATGGGAATTATTGATGCTATCTTATAAATTTTTCTGTAAATCAGAAATTTTCTTTAAAAGTATTTTATTTTTTAAAGATGGGAAAATCCCACAATTATTTCTGTTTTTCAGAAAGTCCAAAGCCCTTTCATCCAAAATAGGAAGGGTAAGAACTCTGATATGCCATGTGAAAATTTCCTCAAGGCCACTGCTAAATGGGCTAGGAGCCACATGGTATTAATTCATTTTTTAGGAATTTAGAGTCAAGACTGATATGGTATTCATAAGAGTCTGAAGTAGACAAATCCAAACATATGGAACTGAAAAGCAGAGGAAAAATCTTTCTACAGAATGAGAAGAGAATGAGACAGTAATGGTGTTTTTTGTTTCTCTTTCTGGTCACATCCTGTGAATCAGTTGCATTCTTGCCTTTAAGCTCCACAAGTCACCCCTCTATGCTCACAAATTTTTTCTCCAGGTATTAATTATGCATTGAAGTTCATGTCTGTAAACTGAAGTGACAAAAATATCTTCCCTCAAGGATCATATATTCTAGTGTCCTACACTCTCCTTATTACTCCAGCCATACTGACCATGACATCGTTATTCCCAGTTTCTTTAATATAAAAATGTCCCTTCATCTCCAGATCTTGATAGACACTTCTAACCCTATGATTGGAATACTTTAATAAATCTAGCAGTCTTCCAAAATGCTGTTTGTCCCACAGAAACAGACTCCGACTCAAAGATTTATTTAAATCAATACCCATGAAAGGGTAAAGAAGGAATCAGGAGTGGGTAGGAGAAACTAAGTCGCAATGCCATCCAACAAAGGCCTCAACAAAGACTCCATGGGGAAAGTCTGTAGCTAGAATGGCCCTTCAGGTGTATCCTGTGTTTGAGTGGACAGCTATGTCTTTATACTTCATTCAATGTGCTTTCCCCAGAAAAAGGCATAAACTTGAATGGAGTAGTCTTATTCAGTAGCAGTCATCTCCAGGAAGGGCTGAGGACTGAGATGGCACTTCTGACATCACTTGCAGCAGATTCAACAAATTTCCTTCATTCTTAAGGGGAATTTGGGCAGAGAATCAAGGCATTCACCACACCTCAATTTCATCTGGATATCTCAGCATTCCTGAGCCAAAATACACACCACCCCATGCTAGGTTGGATTTATCTCATGTATGCTAAATTCACACTATATTCCCAAAACTTAAAGCAAAATGAATGTAGTTAATTCATTCTTCCTCACTAATTTGCAGGCTCAGCAA
The DNA here is from genome assembly GCA_963573385.1 of Cacajao melanocephalus. Classification (NCBI taxonomy): domain Eukaryota; kingdom Metazoa; phylum Chordata; class Mammalia; order Primates; family Pitheciidae; genus Cacajao; species Cacajao melanocephalus. The sequence goes on from CAUYLG010074247.1 coordinate 5,280, forward strand.
GGCAAGAGCTCTGTTTGATTCACTGCCTGAAGCCTAGAATTAGAAAATGGCCTGCCATGGTGTAGGGGATGAATATACAGAGACTTACTTCATGTTGAATTATTTTGTTTACACAATTGACCATTTCTCTCATATGAGAATTGGCAGAAGGTAAAAGTCAACTATCAAGCCTTCTGTCTCTAAATTAAATTGAGACAGTTGTATATCTATTACAAAATTGATGCCACCCTGGTTTCATCATACATTACTAAAAACTTTATCATTATTTAAGAACCTTGTATCTAAAATTCAAAATAGCCTTGAAGTAATAGTGATATTAGAAAACAAGTGTTCACAAAAAGCCACAAAAATTCATCCCATATATACATAGATGTTAGTCATATTGTCTTGTCTTTTGAAATTTATATAAATTGTCTCAAACTATCTCAATTCTGATGAAAAGTGAAAAATTACTTGGCAAGACTTTCAAAATATCAGGGAACCTAAATTCTCATTTCACTTCCCTGCCTAAACTTCCTACTGAACCTGAAATCTCAGTCACTTAAGAATCTCTCATCTCGGGCTGGGCACAGTGGCTCAAGCCTGTAATCCCAGCATTTTGGGAGTCCAAAGGCAGGTGGATCATGAGGTCAAGAGACTGAGACGATGTTGGCCAACATGGTGAAACCCCATCTTTACTAAAAATACAAAAATTAGCCGGGCATGGTGGCACGCGCCTGTAGTTTCAGCTACTTGGAAGTCTGAGGCAAGAGAAGCACTTGAACCCAGGAGGCGGAGGTTGCAGTGAGCTGAGATCACACCAGGGCACTCCAGCCTGGTGACCGAGTAAGACTCGTCTCTCTGGGATTCCAGGTGTGAGCCACCACACCTGGCCGATAGATTATTTTCTGTCCCTTCTCTGTACGAGGAAGTGAAATGCATCTCCCCTTAAGCTATCCCAGCAAATATCTGTGAGTATCCAATTTTACCAAGACTTGGTACCACAGGAATTATACTACATAACTTTAATAAGAAAACAGGAAAAGCAGTACTTGAATACATTTATTCAGGTCTTAAGTGGCAAGGCAGAAGTAGTTGACAACTGCCATTTATTCATCATCCTGCCTAACTGTTCTGCTTCAAGGACAGAAAAAGATAATTCATTCTCTCTCTCTCCCCCCACCAGCACACACCCTCTCTCTTTATTTATTTTTTTAATCTAAACTGACACTGCAAAATGTTTGATAATTTTTTAACATGAAAAATAGTTTTTCATAACTTCACATTTTTTCTCCATGATGCAATATTTTTTTCTCTCCATAAATTAACAACCAAATTTCTGGTTTCCAGTTCAAATATAAGGAGCTTGAAAGTCAACACTGTGTCTAAGCATCCTAACAAAACTGAAAGACTGAAAAATTAACAATTCTTCTACAATTTATAAGGAAGTGAGGACATAGAAAAAAAAAAAACACTGCCCTCAAAATTAGCCAGAAGGATGGGTGAATACAGGGAGTCTTAGCTAAAATAGGGCAGAGACTTACAAGTGCAGGAACCAGTGCCAGGGTAGGAAAACCTGAGCTATAATTGATGAATTGCTGGAGGATCAGTGTCAACAACAATGAGAGTAAAATACTCCAGGAGAAATAAATTCATGGTGGTGGGTACAATTTAATGAGTTTTATCTCAAGCAGCTCTACCAGATTCTCACAGTAAATACTGGAGAAAATTGTCCTCATGCTTCTGACAGGAGGAGAGGAAAAGGAACCATTTAAAAATATGCCAGAGTACTCTGTTGTTATTAACAGGTCTGCATTCAGGAGAAACTAGTTAAACAAGCCTAACTGCTGGAGTACTAACCTAACTGACCTGGAGGAAGAAAACTACCCAAACCCAGTCCACTCTAGCTCCTTTTTCCTACCCATTAGGGAAGAAAAAAATTGAGAAACACGTGAGAACTTCACAGTCCAAAAGGTTAGGCTAACTAAAATACTGAGACACAATCATAAGACTACAAAATACTTCTCCCAGCACAGTTTATCACCTAAACCTAAAGATTCTACCAAAAAAAATGGTTATATATGATAGACAAATTCAGTAAAATTTCAAGATACAAAATCAACATACAAAAATCATTTGCATAATTATATGCCAATAGTGGCCAATCTGCATAAGAAATCAAGAAAGCAATCTGTTTGCAATAACTACCAAAAAAAAAAAAAAAACTAAGAATAAACTTAGCCAAAGAAGTTAAGGATCTCTTACTGAAAACTATATCTAATATCTATTACCTATAAGGAGCTTAAACAAGTTTACAAGAAAAACAACCCCATTAAAAAGTGGCCAAAGGACATAAACAGACACTTTTCAAAAGAAGACATACATGTGACCAAGAATCATATGCTAAAAAGTTCAACATTATTGAGTATTAGAGAAATGCAAATCAAAACTACAATGAGATACCATCTCAAACCAGTCAGGATGGCTATTATTAAAAAGTTATTAAATAACAGATGCTGGTGAGGTTGTGGAGACAAAGAAACACATATACACTGTTGGTAGAAGTGTAAATCAGCCCAACCATAGCAGAAGACAGACAGAAATACCATTCAACCTAGCAATTCCATTACTGGGTATATACCTAAAGGAATATAAATCATTCCATTATAAAGACAGAATGTGTATGTTAATTGCAGCACTAGTCACAATAGCAAAGACATGGAATCAACCTAAATGCCCATTAATGATAGACCAGATAAAGAAAATATGGGATATTTACACCACAGAATACTATGCAACCATACAAAAGAATCCCATCATGTTCCTTCTAGGTACATGGCTGGAGGTAGCAGCCATTGTCCTTAGCAAATTAATGCAGGTAGAAGAAACTAAATATTGTGTGTTCTCACTTATAAGTGGGAGATAAATGATGAGAATACACGGACACATAGAGGAGAAAAACACACACCTGTTGGAGGGTGGAGGGTAGGAGTAGGGAAAGAATCAAGAAAAGTAACTAATAAGTATTAGGCATAATACCTGGGTGATGAAACAATCTGTACAACAAATCCCCAGGACACAAGTTTAACTATATAACAAACCTACATATGTTCTCTGAACTTAGAAGTTCAAAAAGAAACTATAAAACACTGCTGAAACAAAGAGGACATGCAAAACAAATGAAAAGTTATTCTAGGTTTATGGATTAGAAGAATTATTATTGTTAAAATGTCCATGTTACTTAAAGTGATTAACAGATTCAATGCACTATCAACATACCAATGACATTCTTCACGGAAATAGGAAATAAAATTCTAAAATTTGCATAGAACCAAAAAAGACCACAAATAGCCAAAGCAATCCCTAGCACAAAGAACAAAGCTGGAGACATCACATTACCTGACTTCAAAATATTCTATAAAATTATAGTAACCAAAACAGTGTGGTACTGGCATGAAAACAGAAACATAGGCCAGTAAAACAGAATAGAGAACTAAGAAACAAATCCATGCATTCATAACCAACTCATTTTCAGCAAAAACATAAAGAACATACATTGGAAAAGGGTTAGTCTCTCCAATAAATGCTGCAGGCAACACTGGATATTCATAAGCAGAAAAAAATGAAAATCCTATCTCTCACTATCTACACCAAAAGCAACTCAAAGTGAATTAAACATTTCTACGTAAGTTCTGAAACTATAAAACTGCTACAAGAAGACGTTGGGCAAACACTTTAGAACATTGGTCTAAGCAAAGATTTATTGAATAAGACCTTAAAGGCACAGCCAACAAGAGAAACAATTGACAAATTGAATTACAGGAAGCTAAAAAGCTTCTGGACAGCAAAGAAAATAATCAATGAAGTAAAGAGACAACTTACAGAATGAAAGAAAGTATTTGCAAACTACCCATCTGTCAAGGGATTGATCAAAATATACAAGGAGCACAACTCAATTGTAAAAAAAAAAAAGTCTTATTTTAAAATGGGCAAAATGTCTGATAAGACACTTCACAAAAATAGACATACAAATGGCCAACAGGTATATGAAAAAATGCTCAGCATCAGGGAAATGCAAGTTAAAAGTGCAGTGGAACATAATCTCACTCTAGTCAAAATGACTATTATCAAAAAACAGAAAATAATAGATGCCAGTGAACAGGCAGAGAAATAAGAAGACTCGTATACTTTTTGGGGGAATGTAAATTAGTGCTGCCACTATGGAAAACAATATGGAACTTCTTCAAAAAGCTAGAACTAGATCTAGTATATGATCCAGCAATCTAACTGCTGTATAAAAAAAAAGAAAAAATCCATATATCAAAGCAATATCTGCACTCCCACATTTATTGCTGCAGTGTTCACAATAACCAACATACGGAATCATTCTAAGTGTCCACCAAATAATGAATAAAGAAGACATGATAAATATACATAATGGAATAGTATTCAGCCTTTAAAAAGAGAATGAAATCTTGTTATTTGCAGCAACATGGATGGAACTGAAGGACAATTTGTTAAGTGAAATAAGCCAGGCACAGAAAGACAAATCAGAGCTAAAGAAATTGATCTTATGGAGGTAAAAAATAGGAAGGTAGTTACCAGAGGCTGGGAAGAGAAGTGTTTGTTGGAGAGAGTAATTAAGAAAGGTTGACTAATGGTTTCAAACATGCAGTTAAATAAAAAATAAGTTCTAGTGCTTGATAGCATAATAAGATCACTATAGCTAACAATACTAATTTATTATATATTTTAAAATAGCACAAAGAGAAGATTTGAAATATTTCCAACAAAAATGAATATTTGAGGTGATGGGTATCCTAATTAGCCAAATATTATTATTATGCATGAATGCTTGCATCAAAATATCACATGTACCCCATAAGTATAAATAGCTATTATCTATCCATGAAAATAAAAGAAAAAGTTCTACAACATAACCAAGTGGGATTTATCTCAAATATCCAAGCTTTATTCAAATTTAAATGGTGATTAATCTACCACATCAACAAGCTAAAAATAAAAATTATATGATCATATCAATAAGTGTAAAAAAGGCATCTGACAAAACTCAACACCTATTCATGGTAAAATCTCTCAGCAAGCTAGGAATAGATTGAGAACTTTCTCAGCTTAATAAAGAACATCTACCAAAAAACCTAGAGCTAAAATCACTTTTACTCTTGATAAACTGAAAACTTTCCTGCTAGATCAAGGACAAGAGTAGGATTCCTCATAACTCTTTCTCATTTTACTGGAATCATAGCAAATACAAGAATACAAACACAAACAAAAGAAAAAAAGAGAAAATGCATGCAGATTGAAAGGGAGTAAATAAAACTGTCTTTTTTTTTTTAGATCTCACATGATTTTCTAAGTAAAGTTTCTGAGATTATTTATTTAAAACGTGGAATTAGTAAGCAATTATAGCAGAGATGCAGTATACAAGGTTAATATACAAAAATCACTTTTCTACATAATAATGAAGTGACATTAGAAATTTTAAAATTCTATTTATATTAGCACCCCTCAAATGAAATATTTGGGTATACATCTAACAAAATATGTGCAACATTTATATGAGAAAAATTGATGAGACAAATAAATTCTGATGAATAAAATCAAAGAAGAACTAAATAGATGAAATATTTTATCTCTGTGACTAAGAAGACTCAATATTGTCATGACGTTATTCTTCCCGAATTGATCTACAGATTTAATGCAATCTCAGTTAAAATCCCAGCATGTTATTTTGTGGATGTTAATAAATGAATTCCAAAGTTTATATAAAGGGCCATGAGACCCAAAACAGTCAACTCAATATTTAAAAAGAACAAAGTGGGAGGACTGAAACAAGGCAACTTACTAGATTTACTACAGTCTTACCATAAAGCTAAAGTACTCAAGACAATGTGGTTTGCTGAAGGAATAGACAAATAGATCAACGGAACAGAATAGAGAGCTCAGAAATAGACTCAATAAATAAGTCATGATCTTTGACAAAGAAGCCAAAGCAATACAATGGAGCAAAAAAGTATTCAGCAAACAGTACTGGAACAACTGGACTTGTTCATTTGGAAAAAAAGAAAAAATAGAAAGAGAGAAGGAGGGAAAGAGAGAGAGAAAGAAGAGAAAAGAAAGATGAGAAAGAAGGAAGGTGGAGGAGGAGAGAAAGAAGAGAGAAGAAAGAGGAGGAGGAGGAAGAGAAAGAGAAAAGGAAGGAGAGAGAGAAAGGAGGAGGTAAATATATAAACAGACTTCATATTCTTAACAAAAATTAAATCAAAATGGACCACAGACCTAAATGCAAAATGAAAAACTCTAATTTTCCTATCGGATAATATAAGGAAAACATAGCTGGACTTAGGCATGTTAATGACTTTTTAGATACAACACCAAAGGCAAGATTCATGAAATAAATAATTGATAAGCTATCCTTCATTAAAATCCAAAACCTTGCTCTGTGAAAGACCGTGTCAGTACAGTAAGAATATAAGCCACAGACTGGTAGAAAATATTTGTAAAATACACCTCTAATAATGGACTCTTATCAAAAACAAGCAAACAACTCTTAAAAGTAAACAGTAAGACTACAAAAAGCCTGATTTAAAATAGGCTAAAGACCTGAACACCATGCCGAGGAAGATATACAGATGGCAAATAAGCATGTGAAAAGATGCTGCACGTTATATGTTATCAGGAAAATGCAAATTAAGATGAGTTACCACTACACTCCTACTCTCCTTCACTGCTCAGATGGCCAAACTTTGGAACATTAACACCACCAAATGTTGGTGAGCATGTGTAGCAACAGGGGCTCTCATTCATCGCTGGTGGGAATACAAAATGGCACTCCCACTTTAGAAGATAGTTTGGTGACTTCTTACAAAACTAAACATACTTTTACCATAAGATCTAGCAATCACACTCATTTGTACTTACCCAAAGAAGTTGAAAACTTGTATCCACACTAAACCTGAACATGGATGTTTGTAGCAGCTTTACTTATAATAAACTAAACTTGACATCCACCAAGACATTCTTCAGTAGGTGAATGGATAAATAAACAGACATCCACGCAATGAAATGGTATTCAGTGCTAAAAGCAACGACCTATCAAGCCATGAAAAGACATGAAAGAAACTTAAATGGATATTACTGGGTGAAATAAGCTAATCTAAAAAGACTACATACAGTATGATACCAATGATATTCTAGAAAAGGCAAAACTATGGAGATGGTAGAAACGTAAGTAGTTGCTAGCAGTTGAAGGTTGGCTAAAGGAGGAGTAGGTTGAGCACAGAAGATTTAGAGGGCAGTGACTCTGATGCTATGATGTTGGATACATTTCATGATACATTTGTGTCAACCCATAGAAGATAAAATATGAAGATTGAGTCCCAAGTCAAACTATGAACTTTAAGGATGTTGAAAATGGTAGATGCTATGATCTATGTGGGGACAGGGAGTGTATGGGAAGTCTTTGTACCTTCCTCTTAATATTGTGAACCTGAAACTGTTTTTAAAGAATAGTATTAAAAATTAGCAATCAATATTTGTGTCCAGAATCCCCTGGAATCTCTGCATTTATATTAAGCACTTCATAATTTGGGAATAAATTTCTGATGGCCATGGTTTTTATCAAGTATCTTGAAAGAGAAAAGAATAGTGCTTCTCTAGTAATGCAGGCTACCTTCACAAAATAGCAATGTTTGTTTCTAGATTTTCTTTCTTTTTTTTTTTTTGAGATGGAGTCTCACTTTGTTGCCCAGGCTGGAGTGCAATAGTGCGATCTCAGCTCACCGCAACCTCCGCCTCCAAGGTTCAAGGGATTCTCCTGCCTCAGCCCCCTGAGTAGCTGGGATTACAGGAATTGCCACCACACCTGGCTGATTTTTGTATTTTTAGTAGAGACAGGGTTTCACCATCTTGGCCAGGCTGATCTCAAACTCCTGACCTCGTGATCTACCCACCTCAGCCTCCCAATGTGCTGGGATTACAGGCGTGAGCCACCATGCCCAGCCTACTTCTAGATTTTCTAGTCACTCAAATGTAGCTGGTTTCTACCACGTGTTTAAAGTGATGGACACTTCCTTATGTATACCACCCAACTAGGATTAACATAGCGATAAGAGAGAGGGACATCTTTACTTGTCAGAAAATGTGATAGTCCTCTAGATAAAGAAATGTCCAGATTCTTATGCACAAATTAGCTGGATGATACCAACATAAATGATCAAGAAGCAATATAAAAACCAACCATTGTGGAAGACAGTGTGGCAATTCCTCAAGGATCTTGAACCAGAAATAACATTTGACTCAGCAATCCCATTACCAAGTATATATCCAAAGGAATGTAAATCATTCTACTGTAAAGACACATGCACACATACATTTATTGCAGCACTGTTCACTATAGCAAAGACTTGAAACTAACCCAAATGCCCATCAATGTTAGACTGGCTAAGGAAAATGTGGCACATATACACCATGGAAGACTATGCAGCCATAAAAAAGGATGAGTTCTTGTCCTTTGCAGGAACATGGATGGAGCTGGAAACCATCATTCTCAGCAAACAAACACAGGAACAGAAAACCACTGCAGCTTCTCACTCATAAGTGGAAGTTGAACAATGAGAACACATAGGCACAGGGAGAAGAATATCACACACCAGGGCTGGTTGGGGGTGGGGGACTAGGGGAGGGATAGCATTAGGAGAAATACCTAATGTAGATGACAGGTTGATGGATGCAGCAAGCCACCATGGCATGTGTATACTTATGTAACAAACCTGCACATTCTGTACATGTATCCCATAACTTAAAGTATATTTAAAAAGTCTGTTTGTAATCACTAGTGCACACTGTAAATCTTCCTATAGAAACTCTATTTCTATGCAAGATTTATTATAAATTTCTAGAACTCTCCTAGCATTGAATCTTAAGAAATAGACTTATATCTTATCCAGACTTGTTATCCCCAAGTGTTCACTCCTAGGATTTCTAGAGGCAAGTCTTATTTCTAACCACCCTATGAAAGCAAAGCAGTCCAACAAAACTATGCAGTCCTCTGAGGTCACATTGTTTTAAAACTGTTCATATCCTAATAAGAAGTCTACTGGCTACTGTTCAAAATCTTGGCCCCACTGTGTCCTCAAATGTAGCACTTACTGTTTCAAACACAGAAAGTTTTTTGAGTTTCTACTAGGTCCCTGGAACTGCAGTAGGTCTGTAGTTAAAATATGTGTGCATGTATGTGAGAGATATATATATACATATATGTCTCCTTCATAGATATTTGTGGGGATTAATGTTAAGAGAAATCCTTTTTGACTCTTGTCCCTCTCTCTTAACTAAGCTCTGAGGATACTTCTGAATCAAAACTAGATCTAAGTTTCATTGATACTGATGCTCATAAGTAAGCCTGTTTCCATCTGTTCTTATTGAAAATTGCAAGAGAAGACTTCTATTTTCTCCAAACAGCCTATAATTTTTAATTCAGTTTTTTCAAGAAATATTTAATATACTTTAAACTGAACAGGAAATCTAGTGATTTTCATATATGCTATCTCAGTTATTCTAATGTTTTACCCCACATTTAACCATCTCACAGATCAATATGGTTTACTTAATTCTTATCTCTTCTTTTGCCTAAAATAAGCATGAATAGGTTTGTGTTCTAACATATATAGTATGTGCATACTCAATCACTTGGAAAAAAACAAAGAATGATGTAATAGACAAGTTAGAGAGATAAAAGTTCTTAGAAATCCTACATTCACAATTCTGCCTAGATGTCCTTGAAATTTCATAATTATCTAATTTTTATCATTTGGTTCAGAATATGTTGTTTTAAAATCCTCTTATGAGAAGTTTAAACCTGCACTCAGGATAAAATATGCTAGTTAACACCCTTTCTGTAGGCAATAAACTGTGGGTGGTAATTTGCATTTCTGAAAACCTAAGACATATAACACTGAATTTATAGAACTCCTACCCTCATAGAATTCTACCTTCATAATTACCCTCTTCATTCTTTAAATTTGGAGCAATTCTGGTTCAGTAAATTTCTCACCTTAACATTTTGGGTTTTCTGCAGGTTTCATCTTTTTTTCCTTTTTAAATTTTTTTATTTTGCTGACACTTAAAAGAATAAAAAGTATCACTGAACCCAGGCATTAGGCAAGGCATGTAGCTCACAATGTAGACAACTCATTTTATTGTAAGAAGGAAATACTTTTCTAAATTTTTAAATCATATGCAATGTTTTTCTGTATACGTATGCAGCCCACCTAACATAGAGGAGAATGTGGCCAAGTCAGGAAATCCTAATACAATCTCTAGGTAAAGAGATGGCCAGATTCTTATCACTTGCACCAGTTGTGCAAAGCCATTAAGAATTTCAAAGGGACATTCTTAATAAGCTGTATTTCTCTCCTTCTCAGGGCAGGGTGGAGAAGGAAGAGTTGATTAAACGATGTTGAATGGCTCAATTGTGCTAGATATTGTACTAGGCATTTTACATATATTGAAGTTATCTTAAAAACCCAGATAAGCTATATATTTTTATTATTTCAATTTTATAAAGATGGCAACTGAGGCTTAAAGAGTTATCCACTACCTAAATCAGTTCAAAGATTGCCCTTTGCTCTAAAATCAAATTACACTATTTTTTATGAGTATAGAAAATTTGTCTTTAATTTTTAGATTAGGCATTACTCCTCCTTTGTGGGCTAATGAGATCTTTTTCTCTGTATCTCCTAATCTTTATGTCTTTAAAGTGTCTTGCATTTTAAGCTCTGCATTTTGAGGAAATTTTATATCACCTAAATACCAGACATTAGTGTACATTCAGTCTTCCTAGCTTTCCTTTTTCACATAATGGGTTAATATGTATCAAATATTATTATTTTGTTGTCATGCCGTTATTGTTATTATTTATCTCTATTAAAGTTGGATACACTTTTAACATTGATGGCATGTATAGGAGAATACCCAGTGAACTAGATGAATAATAGCTTACATAGACCAGACACCTTCTTTGTTAACAGACTCTATACAAAGAACTTCAATGAATATCTAATTTAATTTCACAATAATCATGAAGTATATAACATTGTCTTTACAGATGAGAAGACCAGGAACTAGAGAGGTTAAATAACTTTCTCAATGTCAGTGCTAAGGAATGGCAGAGACAAGACTCCAACCCACATCATGTACCTGGGAAGCCCATACTCTAATGTGATTATGACTGTAAACAGGAAACCCACTTGAAAGCAGGGATTGTATTTTTTCCTTAGTTCTTTGTGCACAGTAAATTCTGAATAAACTCTCTTTTTTTGAATGAATAAACAAATAACAACTGACTTTGGCATGAATACTTGCTTGCCATTAGACACATGTATTAGAACTTCTGTGCCTTAATATATTTCATTTGAAAGGTAATAGACTGTTCTGGGTAACTTCAAAAGTTATCTGCAGCTAAGCTTGATTGTGCTCCCTATAAGGCAGGCAGTTCTTTATAACACTGAAGTAAGGTTTTGCCTTAGTTAAGAATTCTACTTTCGACCGGGTGCAGTGGCTCATGCCTGTAATCCCAGCACTTTGGGAGGCCAAGGCGGGTGGATCATGAGGTCAAAAGATCGAGACCACCCTGGCCAACATGGTGAAAACCCGTCTCTACTAAAAATACAAAAATTAGCAGGGCGTGATGGTGGGTGTCTGTTATCCCAGCTACTGGGGAGGCTGAGGCAGGAGAATTACTTGAAACTGGAAAGTGGAGGTTGTGGTGAACCGAGATTGTGACACTGCACTCCAGCCTAGGCAACAGAGCAAGACTCCATCTCAAAAAACAAAACAAAACAAAAAAACCTACTTTCAGTGGGATCCTTTCAATACATTTTCTTTTATTATATGGACCTCTTACTCCTTCTCACAATCATTGAGATGGAATTGAAAGGGACTTCAATAGTGTCATAATGTTTCTTTTCTGTGAAGCTCCTCCAATTTATCCCAGGATATGTACTGGCATCCTTATTTTTGACAGTCTCAAAAGGTAGTCCTCTAAAAGCTGCAGAACAGCTTATTATGCTTTGGGTGACTGATATGCCCACAGTCTCTTCTGAGAGAAGTTGACCATCTGTGCTCCTCAACTTGGCTTAGCTTATTTGGCTAATGGTGGGTGTCTGCCCCAAGGGCTACTGGTTATTAGGCTGCCTAATTGGTGACCGGCTATTCTTGAGCAGGATGGCATCATTCACCAAATGAATTCTTGCAAAAAGTTTCTTTTTAAAGTTATGCACAGGAAGGTTCAAAATTGTCAAGGACTGAAGCAATAACAAGCAGGAGTAGAAAATAGCGAAATGTCTATAATGTCACAGGGGAGAACAGGGTTCCATGGAAGCTTGCTTCTGTGATGGCAGCTGCTAGGGTTTGTGTTGGCTGACTATTAGAGTTACTTCCTAATGATAAACTTTGCCTAGATTTTGTGGGAACTTTTCTTGTGGGAATCCTATCTGTCCAGCAATCCCAATTTTTCTTCTGTCCCCTTGAATCTTTACCATAAAATTTTCTCTCTCAGATAACTTTAATATGCTTTATTTTTTTATAACTAGAGAAAACATCAGTACCATGCATAGCCTGTTTCACTGTTGAAGGACTCTCATGCTTAAATAGTCAGCTCTTTAATCCTTTCTAACCACCATCAAGCTTACTACATATATTTTTGCACTTCATGTAGAGCTAAAAAATGTTTCTTGGATGCCTCTGAAAACAATAATTGGTGTACATTAATCAAATTAATAATACCTTTTGCCTCAAAGCTCAATCAAAAGATATTCTTTCAGTATTTTATAACTTACCTCCAAGGCTTTTAGATAGGATATTATTTCTCCTAACCACCTTTAATTTCTCTTTATTAATCTTGGCTTGATTATTTTCCTTCTAGATCCTAAAACACAGGAGAAAACTTAAGTTTAAAATATCTATTTTAACTGGTAAAAACAAAAGACAGAATTATTTGTAGACATCAACCTTGCAAGCCATAATCAATCTGGAACTCATTATATAAAAGTCTTTAGTCAGGAAGCCATTTGGGTAACAGATAAAAAGGTATGTGTTCTCTCCTCTGACTGAAACTCAATATTATGAATCCACCATCCAAATAAAAGTACACTGGAAACAAAGAATTTTTGTTGATAATAAAAATGTAAATATAATATATTCTGCTACCAACAATGAAAGTTAACCATATCACCTGTGTATTTTCCAAACAAGTCAGGTCTCGTTCTGGTATAGATTACCAGTTTCAGTTCACTGGGTGGATGGAGTAGTATTTTTATTATTTTTAGATACAACTGCATGTTTTTGTCATATATTTTGATAAAATACATGCATGTAGTTGTGTGAGGGAAAATGTATGTGTGAGTATGAGAGTTGTGTGTATGTGTGTAATCGTGGTATTTGTGTGTGTGCCAGAGGAAGAGGTTTCCAGTCATGAAAATTTGTTTTTCATTTATTAGAAGCCCTGTAATTATATGGAAATACTTCTGTTGACAAATAGGCTCTTGACACTCAAAATGTATTTCTTGGAACAGCACCACTGTTTTCAAGGGAACTTGTTAGAAATGCAGTGTTTTGGGGTCTGACCCAAATGTATTGAGTGAAAAGCTACATTTTAACAGAATCCCCAGGTGATTTTTGCATACATCATTATTTTGAGGAGTACTGCTTTTAAGGATTGCTGCCACCATTGTATTGGGAGTCAGAGTCATTGGTTTTCTCTCTCATTGCCTCACCTTTTGAACTACCTCATAATATATTGTCCTGTCTGAGCTTCCTTTAGAGGATGATACTGAAGTTCTCAGTGATCCCCTGCATTGCTTGTTTATTTTGTTTTACCAACATTACACTATTATTCACGACTATCACCATTACAAATAGTAGCACCTTATAATGTTAAGGTTTCAGGTTTCTAAGACCCTCTTTTAAGATGACCAGACATTTGGGTCAATTTCATTACTAATTGTAGGTGTCATCTTGATTCTATTGATCCAGATTGCTATATTCTTCAAACTCGTTTGATTCTATGTATCTTAGGATGGGCTCTTTATCTATATCTGTCTACACTTTTAAGTTAATATCACAAAAAGATTATCTCTCTCTGACAAGAAATAAATCAGCATGCTTTTTATATAGCTTACCACTCTTATTTTTAACTTTCTAGTTCCTGGAATGTAGTAAGAGAGGAGGCCTTGGGATTAAGTCCGTGTTTTACTTCTTCCAAGCTAAGTAGTACTTGGCAAATTAACTTCTCTTAGCGCCTTATCTTCAAAGTTGGCATAATGATACATTTTGTTGTGAGGAGGAAATGGAGTGTGTAAAACGTCCAGAAACACATGTTGCATGCAGTTGTCGCTCAAATATAGCAGTGTCCTTTACCTTGTTCCACATTGATTCATACCCAAAAATAACATGTCTCAGTGTCTAATATTGCTGGTTAGCCCTGAACTGCTGCTTCTTGTGAGGCTTCAGCTTTTTTCTGGCTGCCATGTCTGGTTGTACATGGCTGTTCATGACCTAAAGATTGTTTTTATTCATTAAGGCTTTTTCCCCTTAGTTTCCTGAATTCTGAGAGGCAGCAGTTATATGAGGCATGGAAAGAGATTTTTGCTCATAGACTAAAAAAAAAAAAAAGGGAGTATGACCAGGTGCAATCAGCTTAGGAAGTCTAATGAGAAACATATACATATTTGCATTTCCTTTCATAGATTATCAGCTCCTACAGGACTCTATAGATAATTTCTTTTTTGAGGCAAAAATGACTATCCTTTTGTATATTTATCAAAAACAATAGAGATAAAAGAATTAGAAATATACATATGGTGTATAATGTGGTACCAGTGAGCTCATTCATCTATTCAATCATTACATGTTTTAATAACTACCTGACAAACAATGCTTTAGACCCTGTAGAAACACAGATTATAAAAAGACAGGATTCCTCTTTTCATGGAGTTTATATTCATGTGAGCAAAAAGCAGATACTTACCAAATTAAAAACAAAAGCTATCACTCCAGGGAGTGATAAATACTATGAAAAAAATAAGATAAGGTGATATGGTGGATCTAACACAAACATTGCGCCAATTCTTAAGCTCTCTATCAGTGTTCTTTGCAATATAATTATGAGTTCATTCCATCAATACGTATGGTTTAGTTGCCTACCTTTGGACTATGGGTTGCTCTGAGATTTGTTTCGATGGAAGAATATGGCAGACATGACTGTGCCAGTTCTGTAGCTGAGTCTTGAAAGCTTTCATGTGCTTCCAATAGCTCTTTTGGAATCAGACCAGATTAACCTGCTGGATAATGAGAAACATATGGCCCAGACACTAGCATTATCCCATACAACAACCAGCTCACCACTAGATATTGAGGGAAGTCATCCTGGACTAACTAGCCAGCTCTCCATCCAACTCACCAGCTGATGCAGGAAAAAATCCTAGCCAAGATCAGCCAAGCCAGCCTAGACCAGATGATAGAATGATTTGTGTGACCCATGGCCATTGTGTCTTCAGAAGCATAATCAAGATGAGGATTAGTAAAATATGTGATTAGAGAGATAAGCAGATGTCTAATTATATGAGGGGTTTTTTTGTTTTGTTTTTTGCCTTTTATGAGTAGTTTGACTAGTTAAGGTTTAATGGATCTGACTTCAATAGGACACACATATATTTGGAGCCAAATCAGTTTCTACTTGTGAATCTGAGTTAGCTTTTGCAAGCCTATCTATAAGATGGAAAGAATATTCCTTCACAGTATTAGAGAGACATAAAACTTCAGCATATTTAATTCCAGAGATAAAAGTCTCTATTGAGTTATAATTTTTTTTTGATTAAAAAGACAGCAATTTCCAGAGGCATGCTGAATGTGGCTCCTTTTCCCTAACTTAAAGTTTGGCATCATTTAAATGATCTGGGTGATGTGATTATAGCTGATGATGCTGTTGTTGTGAGACATGTCAGGCAGTCCCCATTGAGAGCTGCACGGTCTTATTTCAGGAGGTTGCCTCTCATTCAGCACACTTTTTCTAAACTCAGCTACCTAGACATTAATCCTTTGCAATTAGAAAATAATTAATGCTTTCTAAATCTGTTATATGACCTGAAATCATACAGCTTGTGCTTCTGGAAGGTTGTATTTGACCAATGTATTTCCATAAGAAAGCTGTGTGCAAAATCACAGCTGGGAAGTCAGACTGAGAAATCAACGTGGAGTGACTACAAAGTGATATGACTCCCTTATAGAAATGGATCATTTTGTTTTATGGTCTCAGCATATACTCAGAGATTAAATTAACTGATAACTGTGAAAATTAAAATCCCATCTTCTAAAGTTCATTTATATAGCTTCAGTGAAGCTTTCTGGTCAGCAGTTCAAAAAAACACTTATTGAATATCTACTAGGAACCACATACTAGAGAAAATAATATAAAAAATAGAAGTTCCATCTTGAATCTAATTGAGAAAAACTATGTAAACAGGAATTTTCTTTTAAAGTGTGCCAAGCATGTCACAGAATTATAGATTCAGTTTGCTGTATCAGTCCGAGAAAAACATTATTATTTATTTTCTCCATTGTTAAAGCACAATAGAGTACAGGTAGATTTTAAAAATTATATTATTGGATATTTCTGAATTCTGTTAGTATAATTTCTTAGGTTTGGCAAGAGACTGCTGACCTCTACTTCCAGTTTTTAAAACAGAGTGTTTTATGTTTAATCAGCAATACAGAATATCAGTTCTTCAGATCCTTGAAGAAATTTAATCTCCAATTATGTACTCCTCAGTTCTTATCAAATGCCCAGCTGAGAAAAATGATAATTAGTAAAATAGTTTAAGGGACATGAAATCAATGCCCTAATATGAATGGCCAACATTCTTTGACTTCTTATATAATTGGCTGCTACATTAATATGATGCCTCTGAATAATAATCAACATTTTTATTCAGAAAAGTATGGCTCTCATTAATATTCCAACAACTGAATTATTAAGCATTAGCAAATAAGCTGTCAACAGCTGAGCCATGAAATAATTGGAAAATGTAGTTTTTCATTTGTTAGAGCTTAATCCTTTGTCATACCTTTCCATGTGAATATCTTTAGTGACTAGCTAGAAGATCCCTCCTAGTAAAGCTGGGTTCAGTAAAATTACAGACATGTTCCACTTGCCTCGTGCGTTACAGTATTCAAAGCCATATAATGAATATAAACACCACTGTTTTTGCACTGAAGTACTGTATTCATATAATACAAATTCGACTGACAATAGTAGTGGCCTAGAGTAATAATTCTCAAAGTGTAGTCTCAAATGAATAGCATCACTATCACTTAGAAATGATTTGAAATGCATATTTTCAGCCTCTACCTGCTAAATTGGAAATGTAAGGTAGAACCTAGAAATGTGTGTTTTTACAAGCTCTCAGGAGTTTGATGCACGCAAAAGTTTCAGAGCATTCTTAGACTCAGCTGTAGAGCAGTAATCTATGTTAGGATCTTTTGAGATAAAGAAATGAACAACAGACAGAAAAAGATGAGAGATGTAATCAATCTCAATTTGACGATGGTCTTTGATAACTTTCCGAATTACGGTCATATCAGCAACATAGGAAAATAAGATCATCACTACACAGAAATTAGATGGATAAAGATCTGCCTTCAAGGACATAGCTAGGAGCAACTCTTAATTTCTTACCTATACTATTGTCTTCTTCTAGGAGATTTGGACTATTTAATTAAATGCATAAATTAAATATAGACCACCAGTTCTATTCTTGCTCTGTACTAGGCTAAATTCTTGAATTAGCCTGTGTCCTTTTTTTAACCCTTTTATGTTTTAGTTAAACTAAAACATAGTTTAACTATGTTTTCCTCATGTGCAGGAGATTAGTCACAGCATGCTTCCCTTTGACTGTCCTGCATTAAATTTCAGTGAGCGATATTTTGTAAGTGATTATGTCCTTTAAAATAATAAATACACATGATAATAACAATGAAATAATAATAATAGCCTTTGCCATACTAAATCTCTGCCCACCAGACCAAAATACATTTCTGAGTTTGCCAAACTAGAGTAAATTTCTGTCCCCTAGCTCATTGTGCACCTGATGTTCACTTCCTGATCTTTTATGACTCATAACCCAAGACAGATAGTTCTGACAAATTGGAAAATAAAGGGGATTGAGATTTAAATGGGTAGATTGAAGGTAGTACTCTTTTGATTTAAAAAAAAAACACAGAAAAAAATTATAAAAGGTATAAAAACAGGCCTTCCTGTAGTAAGAACTGGGAAGAGCTATGAAGAAAAGGAAATCAGATTGGATTTCAAATAAATCAATCAGTCATATAGTGACATTGTTAAGGCATAAGAGGAAATAATGGAAGGAAATTAATAATATTCAATAGAATAAAGTTCCTTTTCGCATTTTTATTTTTTTGAGACAGTCTTGCTCTGTCTCCAGAGGCCAGGCTGGAATGCAGTGGTGTGATCTCAGCTCACTGTAACCTCTGCCTCCTGGGTTCAAGCAATTCTCCTGCCTCAACCTCCTGAGTAGCTGGGACTACAGGCGCACACCACCACGCCCAGCTAATTTTTGTATTTTCAGTAAAGATGGGGTTTCACCACGTTGGCCAGGATGGTCTCGATCTCTTGACCTCATGATCCACCCGCCTCAGCCTCCCTTTTTGCATTTTTTGAAAAGTTTTTGCATTTTAGAGATGGGAGTCTCACTATGTTGCCCAGTCTGGTTTTCAACTCCTAGGCTAAAGCAATCCTCCCACCTTGACCTCCCAATATGCTGGGATTACAGAGGTAATCTCTCAGCAACATATTGAATGTATACACTTCCAAGAATCAATCTATATATATATATTTTTTTTTTTTCTTGTGTGGTCATCTTCTTTTACCTGGTCACAGCTTCTAGAAGGAAGTAAATGTAACAGAGACATGAGAAGGGAAACAAACATCACCCCAATCAAAATTACTGCATCAACTATAGTCATAAATAAGAAAATGTTTCTCTCTCTCCCTTCTATGTGATTAAACTAAAACAGAACAAGATGTCCTAATGCACCCCCACCCCTTTTTTCATAAACTATTTTCTGCTTAATCAAAATAAAATAAATACTCAATTTTTCTCCCTCAGGACTAATTCCTTACGTTAGTGAGTGGTTAGATTAGGTGGACTCTTAAATTGACTTCTTCTTTTTTTTTTTTTTTTTCCTGAGACAGTGTCTTGCTCTGTTGCCAGGCTAGAGTGTAGTGGTGTAATGTTGGCTCACTGCAACCTCTGCCTCCCAGGTTCAAGCAATTCTCCTGCCTCAGCCTCCCAAATAGCTGGGACTACAGGTGTGTGCCACCACACCCAGCTAATTTTTGTATTTTTAGGAGAGACGGGGTTTCACCATGTTGGCCAGGATGATCTTGATCTCCTGACCTTGTGATCCACCCACCTCAGCCTCCCAAACTACTGGGATTACAGGCCTGAGCCACCTCGCCCGGCCAAATTCACTTCTAAGGACCTAAAATCTTTCTTAATCCATCTATTATATCAGCTATTTTGTTTGTTATTCTTTCCTAGCTAAAATATGGTAATAATAACTGTGGGAGAATCAGAGAGAGAGTGTGTATGATCTCATTTGAATATAAATCCCTTTTTGAACTTTTTAGGCACTATAATACAAATGTATTTTTCTTTACAATAATAATAATGTGTCTTATGTACTGAAAACATATAGTCAGTCTAACATGTTTTCTGCTGACACTTCTATGTTAAATTTCTATAAAACCAATATAACAAGTTCGTAAGCATTAAAAAATGTTTATCACCAGAAATATATAAAAAAGATGGGATTTTAACTAAAGTATAAAGCTCTGAGTGGTGACTTGAAACAAATGCTTGTTTTTTTTTGTTTGTTTTTATTTCTAGTATGTCAGAAATATAAAAAGTCATAGAAAACATTTTGATTGTATACATAAAATGACTTCTCTTCTGGATTACCACTAGTCAAGAATAATCAAACACATACATCCAAAGTTGTGAGGTCTATGTCTTTAAAATTTTTTTTAAAATCTCTTCCAAAGAGTTTAGAATTTTACCTGTCTAAAAGCAGAAGGAGATAAGTTAATTTCCGTATCTTCTAGCTCCACAATTCAAAAATGTTAGACATTATCAATATATTCAAAGGAATCACTGCCTCAAAAGATAGAATTGAGTCATTAAGATCATGGCTTAGTAAAATCCAATTGGTTACAGACCTCTATCTGTGACAGCCATGGCTACAGGCATGAGCTGTGATGTTTTAAACAAAGACTCATTGGCAGACTGGTAGAATTCAGAGAAAAGAAACTATGCCTAAAATAAAAGCATCCTTTCAAATAAGAGCATCTGCCCAGACATGGAAAGTGCTCAACAGTACTGGCAACATAAATTGGCTTTATCTGAATGTTTAAAATTTCCATTTGTTATAGATGTAAAAGACTGGAATATATTTCACTGTATATTTAAAAATATGAACTTAAACATTCTTTAGAAAATAAACTGACAGTTACTTGATATATTATCTGGCAGTAATTTATTTCATTACAAAAATTCATATATCACCACCCAGATATCATTGATGCATTCCATCCCTTGGTAGGGATAAAATGTCTAACACTCTACAATACACCCCTTAGTGTTTTTCCTCTGATTGGTTATCAATAGAGCTGTATGTTAAATCATAATACATCTGTAATCATTTCAATATGTAGATATAATATATCCTTACCTCTCCACTGTAGCATATATTAGATACGCTCAGTGCTCTACAACCAAGCAACAGCTAAAATGGTGACTTAAATGGCAAATGTGGGCAGTATGTAAACACAGGCTGGATAATTTGGTCTTCCTAGGCTCCTGCAAGGAATAAA
Source organism: Cacajao melanocephalus (assembly GCA_963573385.1). NCBI lineage: Eukaryota > Metazoa > Chordata > Mammalia > Primates > Pitheciidae > Cacajao > Cacajao melanocephalus. The sequence goes on from CAUYLG010074247.1 coordinate 26,230, forward strand.
TTCACAGACTTTATTTTCGTGTGAATTATAAAATTTCAAAATGCAAATATAAATGTGAATCTAGGTCTCTAAATATCCTGTATTCATTGAATTATTTAAATATATCCCACATCACTAATTATCAGAAAAAAGCAAATCAAAACCACAATGAGATACACTTCATTTCAGTTAGAATGGCTATTATCAAAAAGGCAAAAGAAAGCAAGGGTCGGTTTGAGGATGTGGAAGAAAAGGAACACACACTGTTGGTGGGATTGTAAACTAGAATAGCCATGATGAAAAACAGTGTGGAGATTTCTTTAAAAATTAGTAGTAGAATTATCTTATGACTCAGCAATCCCACTACTGGGTATATGTCCAAATAAAATGAAGTTAGTATATCAAATAGTTATCTGTGCTCCCATTTTCATTGCAGTACTATTCCCAATAGCCAAGATATGGAATCAACGTCAATGTGTGACAATGGATGAATGGATAAAGAAAATGTGGTATAGGCACACAATGAAATATTCATTATGCAGCTCTAAACAGGAATGAAATCCTGTCATTTGTACAACATAGATGAACCTAGGGGACATCATGTGAAGTAGAATGAACCAGACACCAAAAGACAAATACCACAGGACCTCACTCATGTGGAATCTGAAAGAAAGACAACCCCAAACCACCACCAACATAAAAGTTGATATTACGGAAGCAGAGAGTAGAATAGAGAGAAACTGAGAGGTGGAGAGGAAAAGGGAGGATGGGGAGAGGTTCGTCAATGGATACAAAGTTACAGTTAGATAGGAGAATTACATTCTGGTGTTCTATTGCACAGTGGGGTGACTATGGTTAATAATAAAATAGTGTATATTAGAAAATAGCTAAAAGAGAAGCTCTTGAAGTTTCTCACCACAAATAAATGGTAAATGCATGAGGTGGTGAATACACTAACTACTCTGGTTGGATTATTTTATAATATAGATATGTATCAAAATATAAAATTGTATCCCATCGACATGTACAATTATATGACAATTTAAAAATAAATATTTAAAAAAATAAATACGTCCTTCAGTTAATTTGGGGTCAAATACTTATCTAGTCTGAATTCAAGTCAAAAGTAGCACTGACTTTACTTTTTTAAGACAAGGTTTTTGTATGCCTTGAAATAGATTCCCAGCAAAATTATTTGGTATCCAGTTACACATAATGAAATAGCCACCATGACTAATGTGGTGATATTTTCTTTGATATGCAAAATGTTTTTCTACCAACCAAGTAGCATTTTATTCATCAATTTGAATACACTAAACATTATCGAAAAGTAAAATAAAACTTACAAACATCCTTTTTTCCTTTTGTTTCTATTATATCTGTATCATGTAATATGTTTGACTCATTAAGTCTCATTTTCTTTCTTTTTTTTTTTCTGAGACAAAGTCTTGCTCTGTTAACCAGGCTGGAATGCAATGGCACAATCTAGGCTCACTGAAACCTCTGCCTCTTGAGTTCAAGCGATTCTCCTGCCTCAGCCTCCCAAGTAGCTGGGATTATAGGCATGCACCACCAGGCACAGCTAATTTTTGTATTTTTAGTAGAGACAGGATTTCACCGTGTTGGCCAGGCTGGTCTCAAACTCCTGATCTCAGGTGATCCACCTGCCTTGGCCTCCCAAACTGCTGGGATTAAAGTCATGAGCAACCGTGCCAGGCCAGGTCTCATTTTCTAACACTGGAAACTAAAAGTGACTCTTAGTGTTTATAAAGTGTATTGTAGTCTTCATGAGGAAAACAAACCCTTAAATTATTATTACTTTATTTTTCTTCTTTAGTTGTTCTTAACTGCTTAGTCAATGCAAATTCAGTACTATTTCAACAGCATTGATGATGTGCATTAGATGTTGTTTCTGGCATCATGGTACTTGTGATATATCGGAAAAGCTAAGTTGTAATCAGCGTAACACATACCTGTGACTAAAATAATACGTGGTCTAAGAGGGGTTTATAGTTTGATGTTTAGTTTAGTTAATACTACTTATAAACCAATTTTAGAGATGTTTATGTATCAATTAAAACATTGTGTTGTATGTGACAGAAAAACGAATCCAAATGACCTTGAAAATAAAAGACCAGTTTTGGTGTGGCTGCATCTATCAGCTGAACCTGTATTACCTGAAACCTGGCCTGTTTCTTTCTTTCTGCTTTCCTTTGTGTTAATCTATCATTATTTTAAACACTGTGACACTGCGTCAATTCCCTTTCTGTTTTACATAAGTTAGCAGCCAGTCTCTCATGCTCATTAAAGAGGGAAAGATTCTGACCACAGAAGTCAAATGAAAGGCTTGGATCTGGTTCTCATTCAGTAAATAGGTATGAAAGCATTAACACATAGCAATAATAAAAGGTTATTTTAAGAAAGCATTAGTAATAGCATAGAGCTTGCACGGTACACAGGCGTAATGTAGCTAACTGTTACAAACTTGTAAGTGAAAGATGACCAATTTACTAGCCTCTACATAAAGTCCCATATCATTCTTCATTAGTTTTCCATTTTGCCATAATAAATTAGCACAGTCTTTGCACCTTAAAACAACACATTTTCTAACAATTCTGTCTATCAGAAGTCCAGATGGGCTTGACTGGGTACTCTGCTTAGAGTCTCTCATGAAACCATAATCAAGGCATTGCCAGCCTTGTGTTCTTACCTGGTGGCTCTGTAGGAGATTCCACTTCTAAGATCATTCATATTATTGACAAAATTCAGTTCCTGTGATTGCAGGGCTAAGGACTTTATTTCCTTGGTGGCGGTTAGCTGGAAGACCTTTAAGCCCTTAAGCTACCTACATTCCCTGTCATGTTTCCTCTTCAATGTTTAAAATATTAATGGAGCACTGAAAAATTTTGATACTGGACTCTATCTTATTTCCTTTCAGCTGAAATTCCCTGAATCCAGGGAAAGTTCTCTGCCTTTAAAGACTCATGTGATTAGAGGCCCAACCAGAAAATTGAGGATAATCTCCAGATATTAATGACTATAACCTTAGTTATGTTTGCAAAGTCCTTTTTTATGTAACATACATATTCAGAGGAATGGTGCTAAAATTCTACCTACTACACACTTGTTAAAGCTCAAATGCAATTTATAGAAGGGAATTGGACATGATTCTGTGGGAGCACAGAGGATCCTGAGAATGAGAAAGGCTCTGTCATATCAGGAGATGAGAGTGGACTCTAACAGTGGAACCCAGGAGCTGAAGCAATAAGAAGACAATTCATGTTTTCAGCCAAAGACAGCAAGGAGCAATCTTCTGAAAATTAGTGGGCAAAGTACTAGAAATTGCCATAAACTTCAAATGGAAGGAGCAAAATGTCCTAAAGCTTCCCAGGAGTCAATGTATGAAGCCAGCAATGAAAAACAAACAAAAAAATCTCCAAAGGGGCTGTGTCTTCACCAGCCATGTAATTTTGCTATTTTTTGTCCTATCAACTCAACATATTAAAGCTTCTCAAACAGAATTTGGAAAGTAAGGAATAACCTATTCAGTTTGCAAATGTCTCTGAAGAAAGAAATTATACCATATTCTTATTAACTTCCTTAGTAGCATTTACAATAAAATATTAGCCGGGTGTGGTAGTACATGCCTATAATCCCAGCTACTCAAGAGGCTGTGGCAGGGGAATAGCTTGAACCCTAGAGGGGAAGGTTGTAGTGAGCCAAGATAGCGCCATTGCACTGGATCCAGCCTAGGCAATAGAGGAAGACTCCATCTCAAAAAAAAAATTCTCCATTTGTTCCTTGGGTCATCTCCAATTAATACAGTACAAGGAAACTGAAGTTTAGATTAACTAGAGAAGTCAAAAAGCTAAATTTTATTCTTCAACCAGATCTCATGAAAACAAGAGTACCTCATGTTGTATGATATTTGGGCACAGTACCATTGCTATAAATTGAGTGACAGATATGGAAAAGAAGACACCTATGCCCTTTCATTTACAGGCATGTAGGGAGGGGTGGTACACAGATATTCCTAGGGGTTAGTATCTGTGCCTAACAGATACTAACTAATGGAGCTGTTGAACATTAGTTTCTTAATAATACTTAACATTTTTTGTGCTGTGAAATAAACTTTTCAGCAAAAATCTTCCATTTTAAGACAAAGAGAGATAAAAATAGCTTTCAGATATTTTTATAAATATCTGAGATGAAAAAGGTCTTCATTTAATTTTTAACTAAAGAGCTGTGTGAATTAAAAAACATCAAAACCCAGTACTATTATTGTTGAGAAGTTAGATGTCAGCTGGAGTTTTATTGCTAGATGTAGTTTTGGACTGAAGAATATTCAAGCAAACAAATGGCTATAACAGCAGGTGCTCTTTATTAAGCAGAAAGATGTATCTTGTTTACAATATTTGCTGCTGTTAATTATGAGTACAGTGTCAATTTCTTGTGGTCAATAGAGATGACCCATCTTCCTATGTGGGTTCAAATGTAGCATTCAGTGATAGATAAAGAGGATGGTCATTAATTAAATGTTTTATGGAAGAGAGAGCATTATAAAATAGCTGCTTTCTCTTCTGCCTACTATAATCTAAAGGTCCAAGAGTATTCAGATTAGGTAATAAAAAAGATCCTGTATAGCCAAGACAATCCTAAGCAAAAAGAAAAAAGATGGAGGCATCATGCTATCTGACTTCAAACTATACTACAAGGCTACAGTAACCAAAACAGTATGGTACTGGTACCCAAACAGACGTATAGACCAAGGGAACAGAACAGAGACCTCAGAAATAACACCACACATCTACAATCATCTGATCTTTGACACACCTGACAAAAGCAAGTAATGGGGAAAGGATTCCCTATTTCATAAATGGTTTTGGAAAAACTGCCTAGTCCTATGCAGAAAACTGAAATGGAACCGCTTCCTTGCACCTTATACAAAAGTTAACTCAAGATGGATTAAAGACTTAAACATAAGACCTAAATCCAAAGAAACCCTAGAAGAAAATCTAGGCAATAGCATTTAGGACATAGTTTCATAACTAAAACACCAAAATCAATGGCAACAGAAAGCCAAAATTGACAAATGAGACCTAATTCAACTAAAGATCTTCTGCACAGCAAAAGAAACTATCATCAGAGTGAACAGGCAACCTACAGAATGGTAGAAAACTTTTGCAATGTATTTATCTGACAAAGGTCTAATATACAGAATCTATAAGGAACTTAAACAAATTTACAAGAAAAAAACAACCCCATCAAAAAGTGGGCAAAGGATATGAACAGACACTTCCCAAAAGAGGGCATTTATGCGGCCAACAAACATATAAACAAAAGCTCATCATCACTGGTCATTAGAGAAATGCAAATCAAAACCACAATGAGATACCATCTCATGCCAGTTAGAATGGCAATCATTAAAAAGTCAGGAAACAACAGAAGCTGGAGAGGATGTGGAGAAATAGGAATGCTTTTACACTGTTGGTGGGAGTGTAAATTAGTTCAACCATTGTGGAAGACAGATTTGTGATTCCTCAAGGGTCTAACTAGAAATACCATTTGACCCAGCAATCCCATTACTGGGTATATACCCAAAGGATTATAAATCATTTCTGCTATAAAGACACATGCACACATATGTTTATTGCAGCACTATTCACAATAGCAAAGACTTGGAACCAACCTAAATACCCATCAATGTTAAACTATATAAAGAAGATTTGACACATAGACACCATGGAATACTATGCAGCCATAAAAAAGATGAGTTCATGTCCTTTGAAGGGACATAGATGAAGCTGGAAACCAACATTCTCAGCAAACTAATACAGGAACAGAAAACCAAATCCACAAGTTCTCACTCATAAGTGGGAGTTGAATAATGAGAAGATATGGGAACAGGGAGGGGAATATCACATGCCAGGACTGGTCAGGGGGTGGAGGGCTAGGGGAGGGATAGCATTAGGAGAAATACCTAATGTAGAGGTTGATGGGTGCAGCAAACCATCATAGCACGTGTACACCTATGTAACAAACCTGCACGTTCTGCACATGTATCCCAGAACTTAAAGTACAATAAAAAGTTTTTAAAACATATCGGTTAATTTATCTGGAATGAAATATACATACACAACTGCTACACTTTAAGAAAGCTCCTTGCCTTAGCTAAGGGTCTAGTGAGGCAGCTGGGTTTTAGAGGCACAGACTGAGCTAAAGACAGTAGATTTTAAGCCTTGCTGCGTATTAAACTCACATGAAGGAGATTTTTAAGAATCCCAATGCCCAGATCGAGCTCCAAGCCATTTATATCAGAATGTCTGGGAGTTGGAGCCAGGTACTTTTTTAAAGATCCCCAGTGGATTCCAATGTACTGCAACACTTAGGACCTACTGAGGTAAAGGTGACCATCTGAGTAAACATGGTTACTCCCTTGGGTATATATTTATTAGGATCCATAGATTTACAGGTGACTGCAAATAAAATAATAGCTCATTAGAAATGTAAAGTTAATCAGAAGATAGGTGACGCTCATGCCACTAAGACTCTGGAAGATATTAACATTCTGGGAACCTCATATTTCGGCAAGTGTCAGCATAGGTAACTTGCCTTGAAAACGAACTCAATGTCATGTAGGGCTAAGAGAAACAAAAAGTGGCCTCTCCCATTTTCCTTACTTCATAAGGAAGTGAGATTTATAAAACTGTGAATAATCTTACATATGGGTTATTTCTATAATACTTGGAATGTGTACATGGAATCTACAGGAAAGACTATTTTAAGATGACACAGGACTAAAATCAGCCTATATTACAACAATTTGCTGGTTTGATAGATGTTCAATTGATTTTTACGGTATAGAAACCATACCAAAATCGAGTATCCTAAAACACCATCCTTTTATATATCTCATTATTCTGTAGGTCAGCTGAAAATATTTTTGTTTGTTTATTTTTGAGTCTGAAATGATTGAACCAGTCTTTACTGGGCTTGTTCACGTGTTTGCTGGTCGCTGGTAGAACACTGGTGATTGGTTGGTCTAGCAAGACTTTGCTTACTTATCTGGCAGTTGGAAGGCTGTTGGCAAGGGTCAAAAAATTGGCTGGCCCATGTGTCTCTCTTTATGCATCAGGCCAAACCAGACTTTTTCACATGGAATCGGCAGCTGTGAAGGGAACATAAACAGATGCTGTAAGACTCTTGAAATCTGGGCCAAAACTGACCCACTTTCACTTCCTCTGCATTCTATTGGTTAAAACAAGGCCAGCCCAAACTCAAAGGATGAAGACATACACTCCACTTTTTATTTGAAGAGCTAGAAAATCACATGCACACAGGAATAGATAAATGTTGTTACCATTATTGGTAGCATACCACCATAGAAAAAAATATATTTTTTACAATCAAACATTTTAACATCTAATTTTTTTCCATCTCTAGTCATAGCTGTAACAGTCCCCACCTTAAGGTCTATCATAACTCTTTATGTACTTTTTTATTTTAAAAATTCTGAATCATCCTGCTTTCCATTTTAAAGTCATCTGACACTTGTATCCACTAATGTGGAAATCTTTCCCTGAAGTTCAATATAAACATGATAATTTTTTTTTTTTTACAAAGAGTAGGACGGAAGCATAGGTATTCAGCTAGTTTGAGCCTGGAGAGTCAGATATTTTTAAAAAGTAGTTTCTACATTTATTACAAATGTATTATTTAGGCAATACTAAAATCATCATCCCCTTTCACCCTTATCCACTTATATTAGTGGGATGTTTCATAGAATTTCTGTTGGGAAATGCTAACTTGTACAGGAGAGACAACTCACATTGCACTGTTCCTCTTTTCCAATTCTTTACAAGCCTTCTCCTTACTAAAGAGGGAATTAAGTAATTGAGCCCAACTAATTGAATTAAATTGACCATTTTTACTAGCAGGAAGAACTACTGTGTTAAAAGACATATATAGGTACTCTCTACCTTAAAAAAAAAAATGAAATTCTTCATCCATGGAGCTGGCTGAGTTTGATCCAATAACTAACATTATTGTTTTGATTGCTCGTAACATGTGGCCAACCAGAATATACGCAACCCAAAATTGAGATGCAAATTTAGTAGAATAAGGCCCATGATTAGGTCCAAGAATAAGCTGTCTGATCCAAGCCGGGTGTTGTAGGCAGCCTCTGAAATGGTGCCCAGTGATCTCTGCCTTCTAGCTTTTATGCCTTTCTGTATTCTCCTCCCTTTGAGCATGGGTTGAATCTAGTGACTCACTGCTAACAAGTGTAATACTGCAAGAGTAATGGAATGCTATTTCTGAAATTAGTTTGGAAAAAAAAGACTGGATTCCCTTTGGATGCCTTCTCTCACTCATTTGCTTGCTTTGGGTAAATCCACTGCCATACTATGAGTTTCTTTATGGAAAGGCGTATATGGTGAGGAACTGAGGGAAGCCTTCAGCCCACAGCCACAAAAGAACTCAGTCTTTCAGTGAAATCACCAGGGAAACATTATATCTTACCAATAAACTCATAAGTAAGCTTAGAAGCAGATCCTTACTGGAGGAGCCTTCAGATAAAAGTACTACCCCAGCTGACAGCTTAACTGAAACTTCTTAAGAGACCTTGAGCCAGAAGCACCCAGCTAAGCCATGCCAAATTCCTGACTCAGAGAAACTGTGAGATAATAAATGTTTCTTGTTTTAAGTCTCTAAATTTCATGGTGATGTGCTATGCAGCAGTAGATAACGAATATGCTAGGTTTCCTGTAGCTCTACATCTGGTCATTGAATACAGCAGAACCATTAATATAGTTATGTATTCTTTTCTTTATTTAGCTCTGTTTGGAAATATCATTGACAGAGAGACAGAGAAAGATTCAGATACTTCTAAACTTTACTTATATTTCCATTTTTAAATTTTATACTTTATTACAGATATAAATATATATCAATAGTCATAAAATTATATATCATATATGTTAAATAATTATATTAATAGTGTGCAGATATAAATTAATGAATATATGTGAGTTCATGTATATTTATGAATATAAATATGTGTATATCTGTATATATATTTGATTGCCTGACCTTTATGTGTTCTTAGGGAATAGAAAATCACCGTTAACTAGCACTATTTCAAACACTACTCACCTCTTTCATAGAAGTAGCTTCCTCCACAGATTTCTATCTGGGTATATCATATTACTTAATCATTTGAGATTAATCATGTACAGACTATTATTTTTATTCCTTTCATGGAAACTCATTTCCTCATTTAAGTTGTGAAAGGGATGGCAGATTTCTAATTCTGTGGAACTGAAGTTAGAAAGAAGAAGTACTGACATAATCATTAATTAACTATAAGATTACATGGCCATGATCAAACCTCAATAAGCCTCAGCTCCCTTAATTTTAATGTGGATTTCATATTAAAAATACATATTCCACGTGTTTAGATGAGATCAATAAATAATACGTAAAATAGAAAGTAAGCATATTATACACTACACAGATGTAATGGTACATTTGAAGAGTGGAAATTGCTGGTGTTGATCAGATTGATTCAAAACAAAAGTATTTACTGAAGACAAACACAAGAAAGATGGGATGAATAAATCACTTAGGCACGGTTCTTAACCAGAGTGAAGTGTCTATTTAGTCTACAACTAAACTTCAGGTTGTCCATAAACTTTCTAAAATTGTGTGCAGAATTACATCCTTATGTATTTAAGAGAAAGTAAGTGAGTGTGGGTGGATGACTGTGCATTTTTCAAAGGAGAATGTACATCATTGTCATCAAATATTCAAAGTGTTCATAGACAAGAAAATGCTTAGGTTGCCTTTTATTAAAGACTTTCTAGGCGGGCACGGTGGCTCATGCCTGTAATCCTAGAATATTCGGAGGCCAAGACAGGTGGATCACCTGAGGTCAGTAGTTCAAGGCCAGCCTGAGCAACATGGTGAAACTTCATGTCTACTAAAAATGTAAAAATTAGCCCGGCGTGGTAGCACATGTCTCTGATCCCAGCTACTCAGGAGGCTGAAGGACAAGAAATGCTTGAACCTGGAAGGCAGAGGTTGCAGGGAGCCGAGATAGTGGCATTACATTCCAGCCTGGGCAACAGAGTGAGACTCTGTCTCATTTAAACAAACAAACAAAAAAAGACTTCCTAGACAACATCTATTAATTATATCTAAGAGTCTCATGAGCCACATGCCCTACATGCCTGATTGATTCTCTCCATGTAAGTAATCTAGGTAAATAATATTTGATATTTGGATAAAGTCGTAAAAGTGTGTTTTAGATAAAACTATGACCAGATACAAATAAATAATCAAACAAACCAAATAAAATTAGAAACTGCAAGAAAGCTGGATGTATAGATTTATTCATGCAATACATATTCAAGAATATTCCAAACAGTGTTATTTAAAACAGTCCAAAACCAGAAATAATCCAAATACTTATCAGTAGTAGAAAGAAAAATAGGTTTTTTTCTTCATATTCATTAAAAAACACATAATTTTAAATGAAAAACGCCATATAAAATGAAAGAAGCCAGATACTAAAGAATACAGATATTGTGATTTAATTTATACAAAGTTCAGATGTGGACAAAACTAATCTATACAACTCTGTTAAAGTTCAAGAGAGTTTTATATTTAGAGAGCACCCTGGGAATAGATTCTAGGGTGCTGTGGAGCTTATACATGCCTGTTTTTTTGTTTTTTCTAATCTGGGTGGTATTTTTTATCAAGTTGACATGTATGCTTTATTCATTATTCTACATGTGTGTTACACTCTAGTATGTGATATCGTTTTGCTTTTTAAAAAAATATACATGGATGGGGTCAATAGTCAATAAAACAAAACTGATGAAAAATAATGAACTGGAATATAACCCTAATGAAATTTTCCAAAGTAAAGGAAAGAAAGAAAATTACTGAAAAATAAATAAATTCTAACTAAAACTAATTCAAAATGCAAAGGAAGAGAGAGAAAGGCACAGAGTTAATATTTGGGAAGGTAATGGTTGAGAATTTTCCAGGAGAGATAAAAGACAGTAACACACAGCTTCAGGAAACCCAGTGAGTCCCAAACAGAATACATAAATTAGGATTCCACATCTAGACACATCAAAGAGGCACTCTAACTATTATGGTAATAAAGAGTTTAATTATGCTTGGAGGAAATGTTGGAAAAGAAAGAAGATTCAAAGTCATGGAAGGTGCCAGGGAAGGTTATGGAAGCAACAACTTGAAGGTCTGAAAAGCAGACATTGGAGACGTCAGCCTGAAGCATCAAAGTCTGGCTCTCAAGAGCTAATCCAAGAACAGCTGCAACTCTCAGGAATCTCTGAAAAAGTTCCTAGCAAATGTCATATTAAATGGTTTTCTCAACCACTTATTTAGAATTCTTTCTGCATCTCACTAAGTGTCCTGAATCTACATAGGAAAGGGTATTCTGGCAAATAAAGTTACTAGTTGCAGAAGAGACATTGGAAGGGGGAAACAATAACAAGATAACAGCAAATAATCCAGCACACTAAGTAAAATTCTAACATCTTCAGATAATAAGTGAAGGGATTATCTTTATGATTTTAGGGTATTTATGCTAAAACACAAACAAGTATGAACCGACAAATTTCACAAATTCTTCAACTTAAAATGATTAAAAATTCTAAGTATCCAAACATTCCAAAGACAGTGTGAAAAGCCAACTCATGATTTGGAATCAGGTATTTAGACACATATGGTTGAAAAAGAAATCAAACCCAAATATAAAAATAATTCCTTTAAAGCATTAGATGAATACAGAGTACTCTTAAAACAATGGAAAAAGGAAAAACAATTCACAGAAGGAAAAACCTAAATGGCCTCTGTCTATATTTATATCTCTATATTTATTCATATACTTATAAATGCTGCCAATATTATCTATTAAGGATTTGCACATTAAAACCACAATGAGATATTATTTTACACTCAGCAGTTTGTCAAAATAAGTCCAATAATACAAGTGTTGATTAGAACAACTAAAATATCTATTCATTCCGGGATTGTAAATAGGCAAAACCACAATAGGAAGAAAAGGTGATGTTTTCTTAAACTTGAAGAGATATATTTAATGACACAACAATTTTATTTTTAAAAATATACCTGAGGAAAGCTTCACATGTATTCTACAGTAGAAATGTTTAAAAATCTTTATAGCAATGTTGTTAATAATAGTAAAGAAATTATACTAGAAAAAATTAAAAGTTCAATACTGGAATGAATAAACAAATAGTATATATCTATGTCATGAAATACTATTCAGCAATGGAAATTAATTAAAACAGCTACTTGTAGCAATATTCTTTTTTTTTTTTTTTTTTTAGAAAATGTCTCACACTCTATCATCCAGCCTGGAGTGCAGCAGTGCCATCTCAGCTCACTGCAACACTGCCTCCCAAGTTCAAGCGAGTAGCTGAGATTACAGTCGCAAGCCACCATTCCTGACTCATTTTGCTGTATCTTTAGTAGAGACGGGGTTTCACCATGTTGGTCAGGCTGGTCTCAAACTCCTGACCTCAAATGATCCGCCTGCCTCAGCCTCCCGAAGTGCTGGGATTACAGGACTGAGCCACTGTGCCCGGCCTATTTGCAACAATATTTTAATATTTTTTAGATCTTTCATTCTTTAAAATTTTCATTAGAGTTGTTGTATGACATCCATTCAAACCGATCTCTGAAAAATATTGTTCAGTATCATATACATATTTTATGGGCTAATTGCCCTAGCATATAATGAATTGCCTTTCCAGCAATAGTTAGAGATAGGAGACATAATCTCCAAAACACTATAGACAGAGCGGCCTAAACAGCGTTTATTTCTCACAGTTTTAGAGTCTGGGAAATCTGAGATCATGGTGCCAGCATGGCCAGTCTCTGGGGAGGGCCCTCTTTCTCACAAGAGGATACCTTCTTTCTATGTCTTCATACGTGTAGAGAAAGACCAATACAGAAGAGAGCTAGAGAAAACTTTCCTGTCTCCTCTCATAAGGATACAAATCTTGTCATGAGAACTGCACCCTCATTTAAACCAAATAACCTCCAAAAGGCTCCTTCTCCAAATATCACCATACTGAGTGTTAGGTCTTCAACATATGAACTACTGGGGACACAATTTGGTCCATAGTACCACCTTAAATTTGTACAGCTTTTTGAGATCTAAAGCTAGCACATATAAAATGATAAAAATGCATTAGCAACTGAGCAACACAAGCTGTGGATGCTGAAACATTTCAAGAGGGAACAATTTATATTATCTAACCAAAAGTATTTCTTGAACATCTAATGTGTAGCTATGTGCCAAGCAAGGTAGCAAACGCAGAAGGAAATATGGAACAGGTGGCAAATGTTGGGATTTGAAAGACTACAGATCTCAAAGAATGCAGCATGAATGAAAGATTGCTTGGAAGCAAATGCGCTTCAGAGATCCAGTGTGCTGAAGTCAGCTAACAATTAATTCCAGACACTTAACCTTCTGGCTTGAACCAGTGGCAATGCTTTAAAGTTGATGTCTTGTCCTGTAGACTCTTCAGATTTTATCATGCCTATATCTCTGGCATGATTTTCTTCTAGCACTACCACGCTATGTCCCTCTTTGTTTCCTGATGGCCTCCAGTACTAAGTATAACTACTTGTCTGGCATCTAACCCACCAAAATTGGAGTCTCACACATTTTGTCCCCTCAGGTCATATCTCTTCTTATATCTACAGGTCTAAGTTCCATTTCTGAACATTCCAGCTCTCCCTGAGATCAGGGCTTTATTTCAAGTGATTATCTGCCAACAATGGTCTGTCTCTCAAATTTGCCTATGCCAGCACTACCCTTTCTTCAAACCACAGTTTAAATGACACCTATTCTGAGAGGTCTTCTCAAGTTATCTTATAACGGAGTTAAATCCATTATCCTGATCTTAGTGGTATTTAAATTGAACACATGAAAATCAAGACTTTCTACTCTTTAATGCCTTCATAACAGTTTTTGTTGAATAACTCAAGTCAGGTTGAGCAGACTCAACTCATATCAAACAGAATTGAATTGAAACAAAACGGTTCTTTTAAACTTGAGTGCTAGATAGGCAATAGGGAAAACAATTTATTTCTTTATATATTTTTTCAGATTACCTCACAATATGTATCTCCAATAGATGAGCTGCACAGAATATTACATGTAATCAGTAGGAAAGTCTGAGATGGTTCAGGCTTAGCCACATTCATGTTCAGATATTAACTGTCAAGTGAGTGTCATCTTTGTTTGACTAAGTAACAGCAGAATTCTTTACACTAAAAAATAGAATATACTTAAAGCTAAGCTAAATGGACTCTGTTTTTAATGGGCCAACTTGTATTTAAAGTTAATTGGATATTGAAAATCCCAGCTTATGTTTAATATGTATCACTATTTGGAAATCCCAAAATAAAGCTGCTCAGTATTAAAAAATGACAAAACTATACATTTCCTGAACTGTGGATTTTAGCAATCCTCATTCTAGCAATAATGCCTTATTTCAAATGTTTTCTTCCTTTATTTAGCTTATAGACAATGATGTTCTTTCATATGTAATCTACTTAGCATGCCACCATTTAGTACATTCATCAGTTACAATACCTGGCCATTATAGGGTAAGGAATATTTGCAAAGACGTTTTAAATAGAAAATCATGAGATAGCTGGATTTAAAAGGTTGCTCAAATGCTTTAAAATTCAAAGATTGTATGATATATCATCTTGGTTTATTTGTAAACCAAAACAAAACAGTAGAATCCGCATGCCACAGACATCATTAATACATTGTTTATTCTGGTCCAACTTACATCTATAAATTTTAACTTGCAACAACAGAGCGAAAATAAGACCTGTTACCATTATAAAGAGTAGTATGTGTGAATCAATAAAGCAAATATTTGGTCAGCATTTTTGTACAGATGTCTTTCCAAAAGCCAGGCTCCTTTTCCAACCGTCTTTTGCTTACTTGAAAGACACACACAGGCACACATATAGATGGATAGAAGTTAGATAGATACCACAATAGCGTGTTGACAAAAATAAAATACACAGTATTTTAACAGTAAGAATGAACTTCAGTTAGTATTCTAACAGCCTTAGTTTAATCTCTAAATTTTATAAAATGAAGCTTATAGTGAGAAAGGATAAAAGACAGGGTACCTCTCATAACTCGTTTTTCTTTATTTCTACACATTGTAGAGTGTTTATTATATTCCATAAGGCCTTGGTCTAAGGGTTTTCTCACATAACCTGAATTGACACTCACAAAAATCCTGAGATTATTATCCTCGTTAATCAGATTAGAAAGTTGAGGTTTAAAAAGTTAATTTGCCCAAGGTCCTGCAAATACTGATAACATATACAATATGACACAAAAGCTAAGACCCTTTCAATCCTATCATTGGCAGAATTAGAGAGATGTTCTAAGCCTCCTGACTGTACATCTCTAGCCTTTGTACAACTGTTAGAAGCTTCTGCATATAAAATGATTCATGCAATTGCTACTTGTCTGTTTATCATTTCTAGTATTTCAGATTCTTATGAAATACTTGAAAGCAATGCCAACCAAATGCTGCATGACTTTATTTATTGTAGTTCTCTGTTGATTTCTTTTTTCTTCTTTCCTTCCTCCCTTCCTTCCTTCCCTCCCATCCTCCCTCCCTTTCTCCTTTGCTTCTTCCTTCTTTACCGTATAACGACCCACCTACCTACTTACGAATTAATCTATCGAGCTATCTATTTTATTAAGAAATTGCTGTTTTCATCATTGTTTAATTGATTCTTAGATCTTTTAAAATCATTGAATCAGATAATTTTAGAGATTCATCTTCATTGTATTGAAACTGATTCAATAGTCTCATTGATAGTTTGTTTGTGCTAAACATAGAAATTGACCTTTCTGGTTGTAAAGCTTGAAGCTTGTATTTGTTTTTTTCTGAGTTTCTTCCTCAGGAAGCAACCTTTGGGTCTCTCAAAAAAAAAAAAAAAAAAGTACCAAAGAACTGAAACTCACCATATCAGAGCACCCATGAGATGTCGTGTTCATTCATCATGATTGCTTCCTTGCTCCTCCCTAGTTCCTGCTTTTTTACACATTGTTACATTTTTTTTT
>CAUYLG010074249.1:0-36285 GCA_963573385.1 Cacajao melanocephalus
GGTTTTTTTGTTGTTGTTGGTTTTATTTTTCCATTGCAATCCCGCCTGGGGTATTTTTTTTACACATTTAAAATAAAAAAAAAAAAAAAAAAAAAAAAAAAAAGAGTAGCTTGTTTTCCGTAAATATTCACACAAAAACAAGGACTCCAGCTTTATCCATTTCTTCTTCCTGAGATCCACATCTCCAGGCTTTGGTTCCATTTGTACACTTACATGATCATTCCCCTACCATCACTAACACCAACAACCTACACCTGAAAGTCAAGAGGATATCAAGAGAATATTTCTAAAAAATGTTGTATAAAGTTTATCCCTCTCTTTTTCTTTTCCAAATCCTCAATGGCACCCAAGTGGCTATAGGATAAAGTACAAATTCCTTATATCCATGATCTTCCACAGTTGGGCTTCTCTGTCTTAATATTGTCTCCTAAAAGCTCATAGTAAACAAAACCTCCTTTCCGTATTGTTTCCTCAACCTGGCATATTTTTGCCTTCTCTGCTTTCTAGCTATTCTTCAAGGAGCACCTTGAGACCAGCATCCTGAAGAAAATCCCTTTCTTTCTCTTCAGGCCCTTGAGATTTCTGATTTCAGCACCTCCCCTGCATACCTGTGTACCTGAACATTCTTGGACTTGAGTACTTGCTGCCTGACGCATGGCCTAGATGTCTATCCTGATGCCTCCTCTTCTCCCCAGCCAGCAGAGATGGTGCTCACCAGTGTTTTTTCATGATGATGGAATTATTTTTCTCAATAGAGCAACTATTAAGAAAAACATTTGATGGAGAAATAGCCCTATTTTTTTTCTTTAATGTGTTCTAAGCACTTACCTACAGTTTCAGTTTAAAGCATGCAATTGTGTTATTTGCCACCATCTTACTTGTACTTACTCTTAAGTCCTTTCTTTCACCTATGTACTATTGTCTCAACAGGAATCTAAGCTTTCTAAAAGCAAGACTCTGATTGCTTTCTTTTGTTTTTCTTTGTCTTGCACAATATTGAACTTGGCAATGCCAACCTAGAGTTTCAGTCAAGGCTAGTTGTCTAAGTAACCACGAGTGATCAAGAAGGGAGGCATGGACAGTACCTGAAAGGGCAAAGGTTTCAGCCAAACTCCCTAGATGACTTCTTCTAAGTCTGATTATTTACTCTAGCAAATGTGCATCCAGTAGCTTGGAACAAATATATTTCTTGATAAAAATTGTAATGACCCTCTTTGTGGTGTGTGAGTGGGACTCATAATGGCAGTGGAATTTTTTGGAAGACAAAGTATATTTGAAGTAGAGTGTAATTTAGCCTGAAATTCATTTAACCAAGGAGAGCGGGACTCCATGTTTGGGTCCCCTTCCACAAACACTCCCTTTATGGAAGCCATTTTTCTCTCTCCTGGATTTCACCTCTGAAGTCCCCTACCACACCCTCTCATGGAAGCCTGACTTCCCCTCCTAAACTCCGTCTCTCTCTCTCTATTCCTTTCCATGCAGTGTGGAAGCTGCTTTCCTCTCCTGGATTCCATCTTTCTGGATTCTCTCACTCAGTGTGAGAGTAGCTGTTTCTTTCTCTCTCCTTCTCCGGTTTCTCTCTCTCTTTAAATAAATCACTTTCTACAAACAAAAAATAAATAAATAAAAATAAATAAATAAATAAATAACCAAGAAGAGCTTTCCTGAAAGACTGAGATTGGTAGTGGGTTTGGGAAGCCAGTGTGTGACAGTGGGAAAAGTCCTAGACTAAAACTCAGAAAACCTGCTCAGGTATTGCATCTCTTTGAACATTTAGCCTTCATTTTCTCATTTGTTAAATGAGAGGGCTGATCTTGCTAAGATTATAGAATCTCAGAATTCTTAAACAGTTCCATCAGATACTAAAACCCTTTCTCCAACATCTTCATCCATGGGCCACAGCTTCTGTTCTTATAGTCTGTGAAGTAGACCTCACACTCTGTCTAGGAAGCGCATTTTCATTTTGTGCAGCTCTAACTCTTGGGAAGTTTTATTTTCTCAAATGATCTTTCTAGCTGAAAACTCTTTCAGTTGGATGAGATAATTGGGGTAGTCTAACAGATCAAATTGGATGTCACATTAGTCATGGGAAAATAGATGGTGCAGTAGAGAAAGGAAAATCAACAACCCTGAAAGAAGGGAGTTAACAAAGAGAAAGCTGGGGAGGCAAGGAAGAGGAGAGCAAAAACATCAGATATGACTCACAGACAGTCAAAAACACAAGAAAAATCTGGGGACGAAGCATGTCTTGGAGAAGCTGCAAAGGCCAGGAGGATCAGAATAAAACTACTTTTCATTGGCATGGTGTAGGCCATGAGGCTCCTCCGTGGTAGGGGCAGCTACTCCCATATTCTCAGTTTTTTTGATATATCACTGAGCACATATCAGCTCTCAAGGTAATCTGAAACCTAGTTCAAAACCCCTGGTGCTGTTTGTAAATTATTAGGATTGCTTCCTGCTGGGATTTCTTTAATTTGTCTCAATATCTAAATAAGTACAAACCTTGAAATATTCTAACAAATTTATTTTCAGCAAAACCTCCAATCACCCAAAGTGCAACTTCTCGGCTTGATAAGAACAATGATCAATGAACACTTGGACTCACGGTAGTTATTTCTGCCTTCAGACTACCCTTTTCTCTTGTCACAGTTTCTATCACCCTGTTGACACTGTCCCTGAGTCACTTGCTGTCTGAATGCACATACCAGCTGCGTGGGAGGCAGTCTCTAGAGGTGCTGAGGGAAGACAGCCTGAAATGAAATATTTGCTCCAGCAATTTGAACAGGGCTGCCTGAAAGGCAATGGGGCTGTGTGGATGCTTGGGAGAGGGAGCAGGAAAGAGGAAGGTAGCTAACATTTATTGAAGCCCTTACTGCTGTGTGCCAGGTATAATGCTAAATTCATGAATCTTCTCATTTACTCCCCACAAAATTGCTTTAAGCTAAGTGTTATTATCCCCATTTCACATTCATTTATTCATTCATTCAGTAAACACACATCACATACCTTCTCTGATGTGAAGCTGAACCCAGGAGGTGGAAAGACTACTGGAGGGCACAGAGCTGGTACCCAGCCTGTTTGCCCTATTCTGTGCTGAAATAAGAGTATCAAAATATGTCACTGGTGATCAGATTTGTAAAAGCAGTTTTGTTTCCTATCTCCTGAAAGTTATAACACAAAGAGTAGTAGGAAAGGCAAAATAAACCAACTGATTACAAGTGGGCTCTGTAGGTATATTAGATAACAGGACAAAGTAACTAGGAGTTTGAGAACTCATCACTGCATGGAATGACATTGTAGATAGTTCCACTGGAAATGGGGAAGACCATATGTCTTCCAGTGTACTGCTCTGCTTTGTAAGTGTGTATATTTGTTTTTTATTTTATTTATTTATTTTTTATACAGAGTCCTGCTCTTTCACCCAGGCTGGAGTGTGGTGGCATGATCTTGGCTCACTGAAGCCTCTGCCTCCAAGGTTCAAGCGATTCTCATGCCTCAGCCTTCCAAGTAGCTGGGATTTTAGGCTTGCACCACCAGGCCCAGCTAATTTTTGTACTTTTGGTAGAGATTGTGTTTTGTTATGTTGCCCAGGCTGATCTCGAACTCCTGGTCTCAAGTGATCCACTTGTCTTGGCCTCCCAAAGTGCTAGGATTACAGGCGTAAGCCACGTACCTGGCAAGAGTGTATATTTGAACCTATTGCTTTGACAAGCCTACAGCTGAGGAAGTTCCTCTGGTCCCTACCTAAATCCTCTAAATTGACTTCCAAGTAACTAGTTTGACTGGATTCTTCTACCACTTGCTTTAGGTTTATGTAGATGCAACTAGGAAATTCAGTAAAGTCCGTCATTGCTTTTGCCTCTCCCCAGCTCTGTGAGGGAAAGACTTAGAGGCCATCAGGTTGTTTAGGCCCAAATTACCCAGATTGCAATCTAAACTTGAAGACACAATAAGCCTTAGCACAGAAAACTGACAACTGCTGCTCATAGCTCTGCTCTCCTCGTCATGAGGCCTCATGAGGCTGACAATGATTCTAGCCATAGTGTGTTAGCAAGATCATAAAGCTGTGGGGGAGTGAAATACCTAATGCCTCCTCTTGCCTTGCAGCTGAGTCCTAGCCACAGCCAGTCATTGTGAGGTTTGTTTAGGGATTTGGTAGAAGTTGTAAGTTCCTTTCCCCTTCCTTCCCAGTTCAACTAGAAGGATCTGTATCAGAAAAAGCCAGGATTTAAACCAGTTTCCAGGATACTTAAGGCAACAGTCCCATTAAAGAGGGCTTCAGGTTAAGAAAGAGATTAATCTCAGATGTTACAGACTATGGCCCTCAATGATTATAAGAATAGGGGCTACTTTTAATTTCTCTAAACCTTTAGAATGCTGATGGAGGAGTAAGGGGGCCAGGACTGATGGGGGAGATATTTGCAGAAAGTCTCTGGGCAGGGTCAGGGAAGAAAGACAGATGGTATGTATGTACTATTGTCCTTGAGTGGGTAAGGGGACCATAAAGGATGTGAGGCTTCTCAGGGACCCTGGCGTGGGATGGGGACTGCTTCTGTCTTGAATAAGTATTAAATACAGGTTAATATTTGCAAAGTGGCTACTATGTATTAGGCTTTATATCAAATGTTAGACATATTTTTTCTTTTAATTCTCCTGTCAACTTTATGAATGAGCTATTATTACCTTGATTGTGTAGATCACAAAAATATGAAGTTCAGAGACCAAAACATACAGCTAGTGTGTGGCTGCTATAGACTGAATCTTTGTGTTTCCCCAAAATTCATATATTATATGTTGAAACCTAATCTCCAATGTGATGGTATTAGGAGGTGGGGCCTTTGGGGGTGATTAGGTTATGAGGGTAGAGCCCTTATAAATAGGATTAGTACCCTTACAAAAGAGGCCCCAGAGAGCTTCTTCACCTTTTCTACCATGTAAAGATATAGAAAATATATGGTCATCTATGAATTATAAAGCAGGCCCTCACCAGACACTGAATCTGCTAGTACCTTGGTCATGGACTTCCCAGTCTCCAAAACTATGGGCAATACATTTCTGTTGTTTATAAGCTACTTAGTCTGTGGTATTTTGTTACAGCAGACTAAGACAGTAGCAGAATCCAGAGAGAAACCCGTCTATCTCACTTTCATAGTTCTTTTCACTAACTCAGCTGCCTTTAAGAAAAGGAAGCTAAAAATGCTGAAGCATGCACACCTCCTTCCAGAATCCCATAGTCACCCCTGGGACAGCAAAAGGCAAGAGTGGACAAAAGAGAGGTGGAATAAGGAAAGTAGTGTAACTTCAGAATGCTGAAAGAATTCAGGCCCCAAAGCATCCTCCCACCCCTCACTGACCTCTGGAATGCAAGGAATAACATAGGCAAAAGCCAAGGGAGTTTGCTCTTAATAATGAAGTAGCAGGAGCAAGAGAGTAATGTCATTAGCACAATACTTTCCTGGTCATTTTCACACAGTTCCTGCTGCAGGAAGAGAGTCCCTCACATCTCAAGATGCTGGCCTAATGAGAGTATATACCACAATATAGCAACGGGCTCTCAAATCAATAGTGCTTTCTGGCACACACCTCCTTGGTAAGCACTTTTGCAAGGTGGACATAAAAATAAATGTGCAATGTAATATTTAAGAGTAACCTTTAGCTATTAAGCTGATTTCCTATCAAGCTGTTACCTTTGCAATAGAAGCTTACTAATTTACACTGGCATAAAATCCCAAAAGGCAGAAAGGCAGGTACATCATGCAACACACCATACACGGTCTGCCAAGGGAAGAGTGGAGGTAATATAGGTAGGGAGAATTTGTAGCTTTTTAATTCAGGAGACACACCATAAACAACATCAGTCTCTGACTTTTTACTGCCCTAATAAACAGTGGTAAAAAGTTGGTTGCTTTTCCGTGTTTCCACATTTATATGTTTGCCCATTACTTCAAATGAAACAGTCAGCTACAGACCTTTTAGTTTCTACCAGGAAAAAGTTTAAAACACTTTATAAATAAGCTCAACTCAGAAAGCTAGTATCAGAAAGTGAAAACTATTTTTGTGCTTTTTACCAATCAGTTCTTCATGTGGAATATTATCTTATCTAACAGGCACTCTCATTTTTATAAAAAAAAGTATTTTCCTAGCAAGGAAAAAATTCTTCACACGGTAAATAATGATCTTTCTAGCTTTATATTCACAGATCTTCCAGAATTTCTAGTACAGCACATTCAATAAAATGATGTAGCATTTTCTTTTAGTAGGAAGAAGTGGCAAATCCTGAATCCATCTTTAGTCCTTCAGGTGGCCTAATGAGCAGGGACACTTGAAACAACTTTCTTATCCCTGAGCACTTCTACCATAGTTTCCACTCAGACACTTAAAAGAAAAGTCAAATGTGAAATAGTTTAATTAGATCCCATTTGTCTATTCTGGCTTTTGTCACCATTGCTTTTGGTGTTTTAGTCATGAAGTCCTTGCCCATGCCTATGTCCTGAATGGTATTGCCTAGGTTTTTTTCTAGGGTTTTTATGGTGTTAGGTCTATGTTTAAATCTTTAATTCATCTGGAGTTAATTTTTGTAAGGTGTAAGGAAGGGATCCAGTTGCAGTTTTCTGCATATGGCTAGCCAGTTTTCCCAATACCATTTAGTAAACAAGGAATCCTTTCCCTATTGCTTGTTTTTGTCAGGTTTGTCAAAGATCAGATGGTTGTGTGGCATTACTTCTGAGGCCTCTATTCTGTTTCTTTGGTCTATATCTCTGTTTCAGTACCAGTACCATGCTATTTTGATTACTGTAGCCTTGTAGTTTAGTTTGAAGTCAGGTAGTGTGATGCCTCCAGCTTTGTATTTTGCTTAGGATTCTCTTGGCTATGTGGGCTCTGCTTTGGTTCCATATGAAGTTTAAGGTGTTTTTTTACAATTCTGTGAAGAAGGTCAATGGTAGTTTGATGGAGATAGCATTGAATCTGTACATTACTTTGGACAGTATGGCCATTTCCCTGATATCGATTCTTCTTAACCATGAGCATGGAATGTTTTTCCATCTGTTTGTGTCCTCCTTTATTTCTCTGAGCAGTGGTTTGTAGTTCTCCTTGAAGAGGTACTTCACATCCCTTGTTAGTTGTATTCCTAGGTATTTTATTCTCTTTGTAGCAATTGTGAATGGGAGTTTACTCATGATTTGGCTCTCTGTTTGTCTATTGTTGGTGTATAGGAATGCTTGTGATTTCTGCACATTGATTTTGTATCCTGAGACTTTGCTGAAGTTGCTTATCAGCTTAAGGAAATTTTGGACTGAAATCATGGTGGAAGATGAAGGAAGAGCAAAGGGAGGTCTTACATGGTGACCAGCAAAGAGAGAATGAGAACCAAATGAAAGGGGTTTCCCCTTATGAAACCAGCAGATCTCATGAGACTTATTCATTACCATGAGAACAGTATGGGGGAAACCGCCTCTATGATTCAATTATCTCCCACTGGGTCCCTCCAACAATACATGAGAATTTGGGAGCTACAATTCAAGATGAGATTTGGATGAGGACACAGCCAAACCGTATCCCCAGACAAACTGGGTAAAAAAGGGAGAAGAACCAAATAAATAAAATCAGAAATCAAAAGGGACACAGTACAATGGATACTGTAGAAATTCAGAGGATCATTGGAAACTACTTTAAGCAACTATATGTCAATAAAATAGAAAACCCGTAAGAAATGGATATATTCCCAGAGACATAAAACATACAAATAATGAACCATGAAGAAATTCAAAACCTTAATAGACCAATAATAAGTAACAAAATCAAAGCCATAATAAAAAGTCTCCCAGCAAAGGAAAGCCTGAAACCTGGTTTCTTCAGTGCTGTAGTCTATCAAACATTTAAAGAAGACCTAATACCAATCTTACTCAAACTATTATTAAAAATATGGAGAATACTTTCAAACTTATTCTATAAGGCCAATATTGCCCTGATTCAAAAAATAGACACAAAATTTTAAGACAGAAAATCATAGGCCAATATCTCTGACGAACACTGATTCAAAAATACTCAACAAAATACTAGCAAGCCAAATTCAACAAATTCAGCTAGTATTCAATTAAATACTAGCAAACCAATATCATTGAACATGACAATATGGGATTTATCCCAAGTATGCAAGAAGAGTTCAACATAAGTAAATCAATTAGTGTTATACATCAAACCATCAGAATAAAAGACAAATCCATATGACCATTTTAATTAAGGCTGAAAAAGCATTTGGTAAAATTCAACAACCCTCCATGAGAAAAACAAAAAAACAAACAAAAAAAACCTTCAAATCTTGGGTATAGAAGATACATACCACACACTAAAAGCCATATATCAAAGACCCACAGTTAGTAGCATATGGAATCTGAAGAAACTATTTGCAGGATACAAAATCAACATACAAAAATCAGTAGCATTTCCATATGCTAACTGTAAACAATCTGAAAAAGAAATCAAGTAATCCCATTTATAATAGCCACAAGTAAAATAAAATACGTAGGAACAAACTCAAGAAGTGGAAGATCTCTACAATGAAAACAATAAAACATTGATGCAAGAAAGCGAAGACAACACAGAAAAAAGAAAATATATTTCATGTTCATGGATTGGAAAAATCAATATTATTAAAATGTTCATACTACTCAAAGCAATCAACAGATTCAAAGCAATCCCTATCAAAATACTAATGACACTCATCACAGAAACAGAAAAAAAAATCCTAAAATATATGTGAAACCACAAAAGACCAAGAATAGCCAAAGATATCCTGAGCAAAAAGAACAAAACTAGAGGAATCACAGTATCAGACTTCAAATTATACTACAGAGCTACAGTAAGCAAAATAGCACAGCACTGGCATTAAAACAGATACATAGACCAATGGAACAAAACAGAGACCCAGAAATAAATACATGCATTTCCAGTTAGATCATTTTCCCAAAAGGTGACAAGAACCTTCATTGGGAAAAGAACAGTCTCTTTAATAAACAGTGCTGAGAAAACTGGATATTTATATGCAGAAGAATGAAACTAGACCCTTATCTCTCACCATATACAAAAATCAAATCAAAATGGGCTGAACACTTAAATCTAAGACCTCAAACTAAGAAACTACTAAAATAAACCATTGGGGAAAATCTCCAGGCCATTGTAGTGGGCAAAGATTTCTTGAGTAATGCCGCAAAAGCACAGGCAACCAAATGTAACATGGATAAATGAAATCACATCAAAATCACATAAAAGATTCTTCATGGCAAAAGAAATAATAATCAAAGTGAAGAGACAACCAACGAAATGGGAGAAAATATTTGCACACTATGAATCAGACAAGGTGTTAATAACCAGAATATATACTTATGTATTACCTTAGTCATTACTTCCTAACCCAGTATCATGCATTTAGTACTCATGGGACAAAAAAAAAAAAAAAGATTAAAATATTTCATGTTAAAAAAATACAAAGCTCAAACAACTCAATAGAGAAAAATCTAATCTAATTCAAAAATGGGCAAAAGATCTAAACATACATTTCTCAGAAGAAGAGATACAAATGACAAACAGGTATGTGAAAAGGTGCTCGAGGTCAGTGATCACCAGAGAAATCCAAATTAAAAGTATAATGATGTATCATCTCACTTTATTTGGAATGACTTTATGAAAAAGACTGGCAATAATGAATGTTGATGAGGGTGCAGAGAAAGGGGAACCCTCAAACACTCTTGGTGTGAAAGTAAATTAATACAACCAGTATTGAGAACAGTATGGGGGTTCCTCAAAAAAACTAAAAATAAAGCTACCATATGACACAACAATCCCACTGCTGGGTATATACCCAAAAGAATGGAAATCAGTAGATCAAAGAGATATCTGCACCCCCATGTTTATTGCAGCACTGTGCACAAAAGTTAAGATTTGAAATCAACCTAAGTGTCCATCAACAACTGAATGGATAAAGAAAATGTAGTATGTACACATGATGGAATACTATTGAGCTATAATAAAGAATGAGATCTTGTCATTTTCAACAACATGGATAGAACTGGAGGACATTTTATTATGTGAAATAAGCCAGGCACCAAAACACAAACTTCACATGTTCTCACTCAATTGTGGAAGCAAAAAATTTCAAAAATTGAACTAATGAGTATAGAGAGTAGGATGATGGTTACTAGAGGCTGGGAAGCATAGTGAGGAGGTGGGAAAATGGCGATGCTTAATAGGTACAAAAATATAGTTAGATACAATGAATAAGCTCTAGTATTCAATAGCACAACAGGGTGACTACAGTCAGCAATAATTTCTCGTGTATTTTAGAACAACTGAGGAAGTACAATTGGAATGTTCATAACACAAACAATGAATTATGTGGTGATAGATACCTTATTTTTCCTGATGTACTCATGTATCCCATAAATATATACATGTACTGTGTACCCATAAAAACTAAAATTTAAAAATTTAGAAATCATCTATTCAGCAAGACAGTTTTAAATATATACGTACCAAACATTAGTACACCCCAAAATATAAAGTGAATAACATTTCTAAAGAGAGACATAGACTGCAATACAGCAATCACTGGTAACTTCAACATCACATTCTCAGCATTAGACAGTTGCTCTATACGGAAAATTAACAAAGAAACTTTGGATTCAAACTGCCCATTATACCAAATGGAACTAATGGGCATTTACAGAACATTTTACCCAACAGCAACAAAATACACATTTTTTTTTATGAGCACATGGAACATTCTATAGGACAGACCATATGTTAGGACACAAAACAAGTCTCAACAAATTTAAAGTAATCAAAACCATATGAAGTGTATTCTCAGACCACAATAGAATAAAACTAGAAATTAGCAAAAGGAAGTTTGGAAACCATACGAATACATGGAAATTAAACATTATGGTACTCAATGATCACTGGGTCAAAAGAGAAATTAAGGAGGAAAAAAAACTTTTTTATAAGAAAAAGAAAATTGAATCACAACCTATCAACACCTATGGGATACAGCAAAAAGAGTACTGAAAGGATAGTTTTATCAATAAACACGTACATCAAAAAGTAGAAAGGTTTCAAATAATCTAACAATTCACCTCAAGGAAATAGAAAAGTAAGAATAATCCAAACCCCAAATTAGTAGAAAAGAAACAGTAAATATCAGAACAGAACTAAATAAAATACAGACTAAAAATAGCACAAAGGACAAACAAAATGAAAGGCTTTAAAAAAAAATTAATAAATTGCTAGCTAGACTAACCAAGAAAAAAAAGAGAGACAACCCAAATAAAATCAAATATTAAAAAGGAAAAAATACAACTAATATGATAGAAATAGAAAAGATTATTGGAGACTATTATGAAAAACTACACACTAACAAACTGAAAAGTCTAGAAAAAATAGATAATTTCCTGAACACATACAACCTAGAAAGACTGAATCTGGAAGAAATAGAAAACCTGAACAGATCAGTAGTGAGTATTAAGATTGAATCAGTAATAAAAGTCTCCTAATAAAGGAAAGTCCAGGACTATGGCTTCACCACAAATTGTACCAAAATTTCAAAGAGGGCCTAACATCAATTTTCCTCAAACTTGTCAGAAAAATGAAGAGAAGAAAATTCTCCCTAACTCATTATCTAAGTCTAGCATTATCCTGATAACAAAACCAGAAAAGGACATAACATAAAAAGAAAACTATAGGCCAATACCCCTGATAAACATAGATACAAAAATCCTAAACAAAATTCTAGAAAATCAAATTTAAAAGCACATCAGAAAGATAATATGCCATGATTAAGTGGGATTTATCCCAGGGATGCAAGTGTGGTTCAATATATGCAAATCAATAAATTTGATACATCATATCAATAGAATGAAGGGCAAAAATCATATGATTTATGTAGATGCAGAAAAATATCTCATGAAATTGAACATCTCTTCATGTTACAAACCTTCAAAAAACTGAGTATAGAAGGAACATACATCAACACAATAATATGAGAGATCTACAGCTATTATCATACTAAATAGGAAAAGCTGAAATGCGTTCCTCTAAGAAGTGAAACAAGACAAGGATGCTTACTTTCAATACTCCTGTTCAACATTGTACTGGAAGTCATAACCAGAGCAATCAGGCAAGAGAAAGAAATAAAATGCATCCAAAGGGGAAAAGAAGTCAAATTTTCCCTCTTTAAGGTGGCATGTTCTTGTATATTGAAAAATCTAAAGACCACCAAAAAACTCTTAGAGCTGACCAATAAATTCAATGAAGTTGCAGGATACAAAGTCACCAAACAAAAATAAGTAGCTTTTCTATATGCCAATAATGATCTGGCTGTTAAAGAAATCAAGAAGCCAAGACCATTTTCAATATATACAAAAAAAAATGCCAAGGGATAAATTCAACCATAGAGATTAAAGACCTCTACAAGGAAAGCTACACAAAACACTGATGAAATAAATTGAAGAGAACACAAACCAATGGAAAGACATGTATGCTCATGGACCAGAAGAATTAATATTAAAATGATCATACTGCCAAAAGCAATCTACAGATTCAGTGCAATTCCTATCAAAATACTAATATCATTTTCCATAGAAAATGACATTTTTTTTTATTTTCCAAATAGAAAAAAAAATTATTTATACCGAACCAAGAAAGAGCCCAAAGAGACAAAGCCATTCTAATCAAAAAGAACAAAGCTTCAGGCATCATACTGTCTGACTTCAAACTATATTACAAGGGTATAGTAAATAAAACAGCATTATACTGGTATAAAAACCAGATACATAGACAAGTGTAGCAGAATAGATTGTCCAGAAATAAATCTACATATTTATGGTCAATTGATTTTCAATAAGATGCCAAGAAACCAAGAAAACACAGTGGGGAAATGACTGTCTCTTTAATAAATGATGTTGGAGAAATTGGATGTCCACTTGTCAAAGGATGAAACTGTACCTCTAGCTTTCACCATATACAAAAATCAACTCCAAATAATTAAAGGCTTAAATGTAAAGCCCAAAACTGTGAAACTACTAAGAGAAAACACAGGCGAAATGATTCATTACGTTGGACTGGGAAAGGATTTTTTGGATAAGACCTCAAAAAAATAAAAGGCAATGGAAGCAAAAATCAACAAACAGGGTTACATAAACATAAAAAAAAATCTTCTGCACATCAAAGGAAAAATCAAGAGAGTGAAGAGTCAACCTATATAATGGGAGAAAATATTTGGAAACTCCACTTTTGTCAAGAGGTTAATAGCCAAAAAAATATACATAAGAAACTCAAACAATTCAACAGCAAAATAAAACACGTAATCTGACTGAAAACCTAGCAAAAGACCTGAACACAAGTTTCTCAGAAGAAGACATACAAATGACCAACAGGTGTATGAAAAAATGCTCACCATCACTGAACATCAGGGAAATGGAAATCAAAACCACAATGAGATTTCACCTAACTTCAGTTAAAATAGCTTGTAATAATCTGTTCTCATGCTGCTAATAAAGATGTGCCTGAGAAAAGGTAATTTATAAAGGAAACAGGTTTAATGGACTCACTGTTCCACATAGCCAAGGAGGCCTCACAATCACAGCTGAAGGCAAATGAGAAGCAAAGTCACATCTTACATGGCAGCCAGCAAGAGAGCTTGTGTAGGGGAACTCCCCTTTTATAAAGTATCAGATCTCATGAGACTTATTCATTGTCATGAAAACAGCATGGGAAAAACTCAACCCCATGATTCAATTATCTCTCATTTGTTCCCTTCTGTGACATGGGAATTATGGGAGCTGTAACTCAAGACGAGATTTGGGTGGAGACACAGCCAAACCATATCCCTATTATCAGAAATATAAAAGCTAACAAATGTTGGTGAGAATGTTGAGAAAAGGGAATCCTTATATGTGCCTAGTGGAAATGTAAATTAGTACAGCTGTTATGGAAAACAGTATAGAGATTCCTTAAAAAATTAAAAATAAAACTATATGATTCAGCAATCCCACTACATATATATATCTTTTTGCACATATATGCAAAAGGAATGCAATAGCCATTCAAAAGATCAAAAGCCACACTTCCAGTTAAATGGCTCTTTCTCATTAGTGGTTAAAAAAAAAAAAAGCTTTGAAAATTTAATGGAAACTTGTGTTCTTACTGTTTTCCATCAGGAAATAACTGCTACCCACTGTAAAAAGGAAAAACAAACCAAACAAAAAAGATGGCTCACTCTCTATTAAGAAATCTGACTATCTTTTGAGAGGAGGCAGTACTGTTAAATGAAGCCTACGTATAAAGAAATTTTAAGTACTGAAAAATTAAGTACAAGTTTACTGAGACTTTAACCAACATTTTATTTGACTACAAACCATGTGTATGTGTATGTGTGTGTGTGTGTGTGTGTATGTGTCAGAGAAAGAGAAAAAGGGAAAAGACAAAAAGGAGTTATTTCCATGTTCTAGCATTTTGCAACCCCATGCTTTTTTTAGTGCTCTGCTTTCTACCATGAATGTGTTTTATTCATTCATTTATTATTTCAACAAATGTGTACTCAGAGGCTAAAATGTGCCTGTACTATGTCAAAAAAAAAAAAAAAACCTGTTCTCTTGGAGATTACATACCTGTTGGAAAGATAGATAATAAAAAAACAAATAAGCAGAATAATCAAAGACTTAATTTAAAAATTCCAAAGTAAATAAACAAGTAATTGCAAACTGCCAACTTGACAAATAGTGGGTAGGGAAGGTGCCTATAAAAAGGCACCTTTTCAACTGTGATCTGAAGGCTAAGAATTGGGACATCTCAGGCAGAGAAAATGACAAACACAAAACTCTTGAGGTGGAAAAGGTATCCAGGAGCATAAATGTAGTTGGTGTTAGCTAGAATACAGTGGGTAAGTAGGAAAAGTAGTAAGATATGAGAACAGAGATAGACAAAGACCAGATCATATAAAGCTTTGTAAGCAAATATGCTGGAAAGCCACTGAAGAGTTTGAAAAAAGAGTATGATACATTTTTATTTGAATTTTTAAAATATCATTCTAACTGCTGAGTGATATAAATCCTTTGAAGTAAGGAGTCTAGTTTAGGAGCCTAGTACAATAACGCAAGCAAGACTTTTATATTCTGCCTTTCTACTTGATGTATAGAGAATATCTTTTCATGTCAAACACTGAAAATCTTTACCATTTTGAATGACTGCAAAGCATCCTACTGTATTTCTACAACAAAATTTAGTCAGGTGGGGGGATTGGGGAGAGCTAACATTAGGAGAAATACCTAATGTAGATGACGGGGTGATGGATGCAACAAACCACCAAGGCACGTGTATGTCTGTGTAACAAACCTACACATTCTGCACATGTACCCCAGAACTTAAAGTATAATAAAAAAAATTAGTTAATTCCTACACTATTTTTCAGTATATGGGCTATTTCCAGTATTTTACTACTATAGTTCTAGAATAAACACTAACAATATCAATAATTGGGAAATACAGATCTGACTTACACTGACAGCTTCACCACACAGGATCAGTTTTGGGCATATTCTGTAGCATATCCTAAACCAGTAGTCGGCAAACTATAGGCTGTGGGACATATCTGGCCCTCCGATTGTCTTTGTAAATAAAATTTTATTGGAACACACCTAGATGTATTCATTTCCATATCATTTATAACTGATTTTGCTCTGCAATAGCAAAGTTGAGTAACTGCAGTACAGACAATGTTGTCAGCAAAGTCTAAAATAGTTAATCTCTGGCCATTTACAGAAAACGTTGCTAATCCCTGCTCTATAGTATTAATTTATTCAAGAACCATACATAGGTAGAGATGAATGAGGTATTTCGCTATTTTTGAGAAGGTCAGAGTGTAATAAGGAAACTCAGATATGGATGCAAATAATTGCCCAGTTCCCCAGACACTTGGTTAGATCTGCTAGCTGCTTCCTCTATGTGCCCACTTGACATCAGTGATGATATAGAAAACTTGAACACCATCAAACAATGTAACCTTGCTCAAGGAGATTTCTACAATGCCAATTATGCTCTACCTTATGATACACACTTTGGTACATGTTTAACCACTCCACCCAACCCCATATTGGAGCTCCTTAAGAGAAAGGATGGTGCTACTTATAGAGAACAGATATTGGTCTGTAGTTTCCTATTTTTAGAATGTCTTTAAAAAAAAATCAGGGTGATATCAGGGTAATGCTAGCCTCATAAAATGACTTTGAAAGTGTTCCCTTGTTCTTTATTGTGTGATTGATATTATCTCTTCCTTACACGTTTGATATGATTCATCAGTGAAGAAAAGAGGGCTATCATTTCTTTGTCGGATGGTGTTAAACTACAAATTCAATTCTTTTAATGGATATAGTGATACTGAAATTCTATATTTCTTCTTTAGTCATATTTTATAATTTGCATCTTTTAGAGAGTTTTTCCATTTCACCTAAGTTGGTAAAATTACTGGTGCATATTTTTTCATAATATACTCTTATTTTCCTTTTAATATCTATAAGATCTCTAATGAGTGTGCACTTATTCCTGAAATTGAGAATTTGTGGTCTCTCTCTTCTTTTTCTTGATCACTTTGACTAGAAACAGCTTTTTGTTTCAGTATTTCTCCATTATTTGTCTGTCTTTTCAAAATTTCACTGCCTTTCTCTTTTTCACATTTCCTTTTTTTACTTACTTTGGATTTAACATGTTCTTTTTTAGCTTCTTACTATGGAAGCCCACGTAATTGATTTTGAAGCTTTATTTTCCAATGTATGCATTCAATGCTATAAATGGCTTTCCAGGCACTGCTTTAACTGCATCACACAGATAATAATATGCTGTGTTCTTAATTTTCATTCAGTTCAAACATTTTTCAGTTTTCCTTTTGATTTCTTCTTTGACCTGTGGTTTTATGGAAGTTTGTTGTTTGTTTACAAATAATTATTTCTCAAATAAAATTTTAATTAATTTCTAGTTTATTTTTTGGTGGACAGAAAACATACTCTGTACTGTTTAAATACTTTAAAGTTAGTTGGACTTGATTCATGATCCAGACTATGATCTACTGATGCTTCCACATATACTTGAAAGGAATGTGCAAGTTGCTGCTAATGGATGTTGTGGCATATAAATGTCAGTAACGTCAAGTTGTTTGATGGTGTTCAAGTTTTCTGTATCATCACTGATTTCTTTCTACTTGTTTAACCAGTTACTGAGAGAAAAATGTGAAAGTCTCCAACTAAGATTGTACTTAGGTCAAATTCTTGTTTCAGTTCTGTGTAGTTTTCTATATAATTAGATAGATAAATATTTATGATTCTTTCTGTCTTCCTGATAGATCAACCCTTTTATCATTATATCATGTTTCTCCTTATCACTGACCAGTATTCCTTGTTTTAAAGTCCACTCTGTCTGATATTAATATAGCTCTCAAACTTTTTATGATTAATATTTGCATGGTATACTTTTTTCCATCCTTTTACTTTTATTCTATTTTGATATATTTAAATTGAGTCTCTCATACAGAGCATATGGTTGAGTCTGCCTTTTTTATTAACTTGAAAAACTCACCTTCTTAATTGGTCTGTTTAGACTATTTACATTTGATCCAAGTATTCATATGATTGGGTTTAAATTTACTTTATCAGTTTTTTTAATATATGCTGCATTTATTTTTTCCTTTTTTTCTTCTTTTCCTGTTTTCTTTTGGACTGAAAGTTTTGTTTTTGTTGTTGCTTATTGTTTTTATTTTGTTTTAGGATATATTTTTCTCCCATATTGGTTTATTAGTTTTAGTTGTTACTTTTTAAAATTGTTTCTCTAGGGTTTACAATATGTACTTTTAAGTTATCATAGTCTACTTCAAATAACATTCAAATAATATTATATCATTTCATTTATAATATAAGAACCTTACAATATTTCCCTTCAGAATTTTTGGTATTGTTTTCATATATTTTACTTGTATACATATTTTCCACTTCACAATACATTGCTGTTTTTACTTCTTTAAACAATTATTTTTATTCATTTTTTTAAAATAAGAAAGTATTTAATATTTTCCAGCACTCTTTATTTTGTATAGATATGAGTTCTCATAGATATTATGTTTCTTCAACCTGAGTAAAATTTCTTATAGTGCAGGTCTTTTGGCGATTAATTCTCTTAGCTTGTGTTTGTCTTAAAAGATGTCTAGATTGACAGATGTTTTTTCCTTCAACATTGTTTTTGATGCAGAATCAGTGTTTATTTTTATCTTTCTTCTCCTGCATGCAATGTTTCTTTTTGCTTCTCCTATATGTAATGTGACTTTTTTCCCTCTGACTGCTTTTAATAGTTTCTCTTTATTACTGGTTTTCAGCAATTTGATTATTATGTGCTTTGTTGTTGTTTACTTCACATCCTTTACTTTTTGGCCTGTGTAGGTTTAACTCATATCTGTAAGTTTCTTCTCTACATCATATTTGGAAAGTATTTGGCCATCATTACTTCAGACATTTTCCTGGACTCTCACCATTTCTGGAACTATGATTATACATTTGCTTTATCTCTTAATATTGTTCCACAGGTCATTAAAGTTCTGTTCATCTTCTTTCTGTGCTTCAATTTGTATAGTTTCTGCTACTAACTGTTCAGGTTCAATGATCTTCTCTTCTGCAGTGTTTAATATGTTCTTAAGACTATTCAGTGAATGTTTTATTATAGCTATTGTATTTTTCAGCTCTAGAATTTCAATGTAGTACTTTTTTATAGGTTAATCCTCATTATATATAGTTTTATTTAAATTAGTTAACGTATTTGTAATAGCTGTTATCTTTGTGATATGGTTTGGATATTTGTCCGACCCAAGTCTTATGTTGACATGTAATCCCCAGTGTTGGAGATGGGGCCTGGTAAGAGGTGTTTGGGCCATAAGGGAAGATACCTCATGGCCTAGTGCTGTCCTTGCAATAATGAGTGAGTTTTTACAAGATATAGCTGTTTAAAAGTGTGTGGCACTTCCCCATGCCCTCTCTTTTGCTCCTGCTCTGGCCATGTGAGGTGTCTGCTCCTGTCTCACCTTCTATCATGAGTAAAAGCTTCCAGTGGCCTCCCTAGAAGAAAGCAGATGCTGATACCATGCTTATACAGCCTCAAGGACCATAAGTCAATTAAATCTCTTTTCTTTATAAACTACTCAGCCTGGTATTTCTTTATAGCAATACAAGAATGGCATAACACACTTCATATGTTAATTCCATCAATGTTATTTCTGTATCTGATTTTTTTTTACTAATTTTCTCCCTAGTTGTGCATTACAATTTTTAGATTCTTCGTAGACCAGTTAATTTTTGATTGTCTGATGGACACTGTGAAAGTTATCTTATCTAGTGTCCACATTTTATTGTCCCCTTTTAATGGGGAACTTGTTTTGTCATCAGTTATTTTACTTGTGAATTCGTTTGATAATTTCATAGCTTTTAAAAAAAAACTTTGAATTGGATCTGGAGTCATTTTAATACTAGAACTATTTTTGTTTCACAACTAAGGTGGGATTGTTTGGGAGGTGAAGTCAGTTGTCTGAGGTCATGTACCTAGGGAAATGGCAGAGCCAAGACTGAAGCCCAGATATGCCTTGACAAGAGCCTGTATTCCTAGCCAATATGATGCCCAGAGATAAAGCTGCTGAAGGGCTTGGTCAATGGCATGGGCAGAGCCTGCTGGAGTTCAAAGAGGCCATCAGTTTGATCTAGGGTGGTTAGAGAAGACCTTTCTGGAATGAGAGTACTTGATCTGACACCAAATGGCAGATGGGATTCAAACAGGCAGGGAAGACAGTACAGAGTTTTCTTTTCAGGGAATATTCCAGAAGCACAGACATAGAAACAGCAATGCTCTAGACAAAATTGTTCTTATGACAGTGAGTTGTCCAGGGGGATAAGGTTGAATAGAGTGGAAATAAAGCAGAAAAGTAACAATGAGGGCTGATTCTGTCACTCTCTAGTGATGACAAGTGGGGCATAGCCAGTTTTGTGAAGCTTTACACTTGTTCTAGATTTACCCAGACCCAAATGGCAGCTTCACAAAGCTTTACTGGACAAACCTGAAGAATACAGAGCCACCTAGCCTGTTACCCAAACTGGATTGACATTCAGTGGCTAATGGGAAATCCATAATATACCATTTCTAGTTTAGTCTTTTATAGAGCAAAAAAAAAAATAAAAATAAAAATTCTTTGAAAATACAGCACTTATGCAAATGTGGTATTACTATCAGATACTAAATGTGCATAGCCATCTGCTATGTTGTCAGAGCTGGGCTTAGAAATCTCTCCACTTCAAAACTCTACATAAAGCCTTGCAGTACCTATCAGATTATGTACTATCAATGGGCTTTAAGAAGGCTAGGGATTCATTCTATTTTCATTGAATAAAAATCCATCTGGACATAATGATTACAAATGAATTTTCAATTAATTAATGAAGACCTGAGCTTAGACTTTACACACCAATTCTGCTCAGCCATCTGCTCAATATGCATTGTCATGGCCTGGGAATTCCCTCTGGCTTTCCCCATATACTCAGAGCCTAGGAGGCAGAAACACAGATTTACCCATTCATTCATTCACTCAATCAACCAGTAGCAAATATCTATTGAGTGTCTATTATGTATCAGATACAGCTCTAGGAGCTACAGATATAGTTATGAACAAGACAGGCAAAGGTCCTACCTTTATATATCTTACATTCCAGTGAGGGGAAATAGTAGCAAGTTGATCTAAAATATAATGTCCGGTAGCGATAGTGCATTAAAAAAAATAAAGCATGGTAGAGAAAGAGAGGGTGACTAGGGCTTTACTCCAGATACACTAGGCATGGAATGCCTTTCTGATGAAATGACATCTGAGCAGAGACCTGCAGGAAGCAAGGAAGTGAACTTTGAATGTTTCTGGAAGAGTGTGCTGTGAGCAAAAGGAACATAAATGCAAAGTAAGAATCCAAAGTAAAAGCTTAACTGGCACATTCAAAAAAGAGTAAAGAGAACATTGTGTGTGGGGCATAGTGAAAAAGGAGGAAAGTGGTAGGAGATTAAGTCAGAAAAACAGGCAACCACTTGATTATACAGACCCTGATAAGGAACTTGTCTTTTACTCTGAGTGCGAGAGAAAGATACTAAAGGGTATGAGCAGTGAAGTAAAATGTTACACCAAAGAGTTTGATTCAAGTTTTTGGAATAAGTTATTTTTAAAACTTCCTCAAGTTATTCGAATCTGTGTGTTATCGGCTGAGAATCATTGCTTAGCAAGATTACTATGTGTGCATTTTGAGAAGAGATTTGGAGCAAAGGAAGCAAAGGTGAAAACAGGAACACCAGTTAGGAAGCCATTCCCATAATTCAGGCAAAAGTTCATGATGGCTTGGATTAGGGTGATTTGAGAATGAGAAGTATGAGGGGATCTACATGTCCCTGTCAGTATTTTGTCTGCTGCAAAAATGGTGAAATGTCTAGTACTCTGCCCGTCTGGACTCCTCTCTATAGATGGACCAGCCGAGTTCTCACCCCACCCCTCAACTCAGCAAGACCAGAAAATCATTCCCAAATAATACAGAGTATTCTGGTAGTCCTGGTTAAACATGTCAGCTTCTTCAGTATAAAATCCTACTCTAATCTGATGACAAAGTTCTAGACACGCAACTAAAGATCTCAGATCAAACATTGATCTGCCTGGTTAGCCAGGTTCTCCAGCTCTAGATCCTTCCTTGTCTGTCCTTCCCTAAAGTCTAATTTATATAATGGCCACTATTTATTGAACAGTCACCTGGGTAATGTACTGTTCTAATCACCTTATATTAACTAACTCACCGCTAAAACCCTAGGAAGTTACCGCTATAATTATACCTGTTATAAGATGATGTAATTGAGAAGGAGAGAGTTTTAGCAACTTGCCCAAAGCCACACTTTGTTTCTAGAGTAGGATTTAAATCTAGGTCTGCAATGACTACAAAGACTGTGGTTTTACCCATTTAACCAGGTTTCCAGTTCTAGAAACAGACCTTAGGCAAGACCTCGAAAATGCTGACAAATACCTTGACTTTACTGCCTTTCTGAATCTCTGCCCCGTATTTGCATTTCCAGATGGGCAATGTACCTCTGGTTTAACTGTCCTCAACTCCAAGCTTGTTAAGTGTGCTCAGGATACCAGCTTCAGTGAAGGGACTATATCCGGTTTCTGGGTACCTGCATTTTGGAGTGAGGATAAGTATGACTATGACCCTCCCTTCCCCCAGGGCAGCATGCCTTCTTCCAGAACAGTGAAGTTTGAGTGTCTCAGCTGAACATTCTCATTCCTTTCAGTGGCATTTCCTCTTGCTCCCCTGGAGAGTTCAGTTTGCTTGTACCTCTGAAAAGCCAGCAGTATCATTCAGAAAGGACAATGCCTCTTCCTCTTTCTAGGACTCAATTTTACATTCTGGAGAATGTGAATTTCTAAAGGTCTTGACAAAGCCAAAAGCCAAAACCCTTTCAGCATCTGTCATCTTTCAGCATCTCTGACAAATGGAAGCAATACTTTCCCAAAGGTTTACGCTTCACCTCCCACAGTTCAATTATACAATCAAAGTCTGTGCACATACGTCTTTACATATTAACAATGCATTGTATGGTGGTTTATCTGTTTTGCAGCTGATGAAATGCATTTGAAGAGGGAAGCCCTTACAGTCTTCCAAGTGCCTATGATTGAACAATAATCTTGCGTAGTTCCAGAACTAGCTGAGTATGTGAGCACATAGAATGCTGGGAAATGCAAACTGAACACCATCAAACAGTTTACTAAAAACAGCCCTAGAGACAAATTAAAAATCGTTAATATAAAATATGAACAAGGAAAAGTGATTGGAATATAAACTATTAAGAAAATTGGGAGAAGACCTAATTTGTATCTGATATGCAGCATTAAAATGTGATTTATAAATGGACTTTGTAAAACCCTGAGTTTACTCCTCGTAGCTGTAAATATACAGAGAAAGAATCCATTTTTTCCTGCATAAGAAAAAGTGCCCATATGGAAGTGTCACTGTGGTGTTTGCCCAAAAATCTTCTCTGTGCTTTTTGTTGACAAGTAATGGTTGGGTTTTTAAAAATATTTTTTTACATCTTCTGTCAAAAATTCATGTATGTGTCACAGGCCTGATAAAAATCTTTAAATGTCAAATGAAGTAAGTCACTAAGGTGCCACTTTCTCTGGAAGAGCCAATGTTGGTCTTGGCTGGTTCCTACTGCAGGTAATAGGGATTTGTGGGGTAAGATTCAGGGAACTGAGAACCTGTAGCTTTCCCTTTAGTAATCCAGGAAGCTGAGCATGTTGGTTAAAGGCTTTTTCTCTTCTGTTCTTTTGCAAAAAACAATCTCCAAGCATGTGGTTGGACCAAATGCAGTCATTTTGTCATTGGCTGTTTTCTTTTCTTCTGTTACCTGAGGATTTGCTGATTCTCGGAATCCTGGAAGATCATTTTCCCTGGAATGGCATATTGTCCCAGCACCTTTCAGGATTGTTTTCATCCTACTTTTCTCCACTACCCCTCTTCCATACCCAAACTAGTAGTGTGGGCTTAATGAATGCAAAGTCATTTCAGTATTTGCCTGAACTAAACAAAGCTAGGAAGACCTATATTTTAACTGAAACTGTATTTATAACAGTCATAGAAGAATGACAGAACAATACGGGATACTCTGGGAGATAAATTAGCACGGTGTTTAACAGGTTTGAGAATCAGGCAGACCTTGGTTCTTATAGGAACTGCACTATTTTAATATTCCAATTTAGTTTGTACAATTATGGTGTGATTAAGTAAGATAACAAATGTAAAATGTTCAGCACTTTTAGCACCTTACCTTAAACAGTAATGATAGTGATTATTATTCTGAATAGTGCTTTGATGGTCAGCCTCAGAAATATTTTGCAGCACTGAGCACCTACTGTGTGATAAACAAAACATACTATCTTCTCAAGTTTGTCACAGAATGCCAGTGGATATCACACTTATGTACACGATCTAGAGCATAAGATAGGTAATGCCAAATGTTACACTGTAGGAGTGGAAATATATGATCATAAGGCTCATGGCTAACATTCCTTTAACAAAGTACAGGTGAACAAGAGAAAAGCATAACATAATAATTTAGTCAGTTTTATGTGACATGGGAGTCTTCAGAATGAAGATTCAAAGATACAGGGAAAACTCTATTTTTATGCTTAGGTTCAATGAAGAATGAACAGCTGCATAGAAATATAATTGGGAAAAAATGATATGATCGAATGCTAGTAAACCAAGGGGTCAAATGCAGCAAGGTCAATTTGTTCAAATTCTTCTTGGCCTCTGCATAGAAACATTTCTTTATCCTGTGTATGTGGCAAGACCTTTGTGGAATAAGGGTCTTATGACCTATAATCAGACAAGGATAGGTCAGAGAATTTCTTTATGGCCAGCTCTTAGAAAGGTAGGAGAATGTTAGAATAATAATTCTAGTTTTATGGCTGACTTTGGGGAAAGGGGATTCTAGTTTCTATGACTCACCTTGGGGAACAGGGATTCAGGTGTCTATGACTTGCTTCAGGGGAGAATGAGGGGAAAGAGACAAGAGGGCAAGAGACAGAGAGATCTTTGTTCTGAAACTGCTTTTGAGGCCTTTCAACATGCTTTAGTTCAAAGTACTCAGTATGCCAAAGTGACATACTTTGGGGTATGGATTTTTAGGCCCCAAAATACAGTATTCTCTTCCATCTGCAGTTTCACTGTAAGTGGGTTAGTTAACCCACAGTCACCTGTAGTCTGGAAATATTAAATGGAGAATTCTAAAAACAAATAATTCATGAGTTTTAAGTTGAACACCATTCTGAGTAACATTATGAAATCTCACACTGTTCTACTCTCTCCTGCCTGGGACATGAATCATCCCATCATCCAGCAGATACATATTGTAGATGTTACCTGCCCATCAGTCACGTAATAGCTGTCTTGATTATCACATTGACTGTGCAGGTATCACAGAGCTCGTGTTGAAGTAACCCTTATTTTACTTCATAAGGTCCCTGAAGTGCAAAAGGAGTGATGCTAGCCATTTGGGTATGCCAAAGAGAAACATAAAGTCCTTCCTTTAAGTGAAAAGGTGCAAGTTCTCAACTTAATAAGGAAACAAAAAAATATATATGCTGAGGTTGCTAAGATTTCTGGTAAGAACAAATATTCTGTCTGTGAAATTGTAAAGGAAGAAAAATAAATTTGTATTAGTTTTGCTGTGTCACCTCAAACTGCAAAAGTTACTGCCATTTTGCATGATAAGTGCTTGGTTCAGGTGGAAAAGTCATTACATTTGTGGGTGGAAGGCATGAACAGAAGCATGTTCTGATTGACAGCAACATGTAGCACCAGAAAGCACTGAGCTTATATGAAAACTTCAGCAAGGGATTTCCCAAAACTAGTGACACCAAGGCATTTACTGCAAGTAAGGGATGGTTACACAGATTCAGGAATAGATTTGGATGGAAAAATACATAATTTACTGGAGAGGCTGCATCTTCCAACAAAGAAGCTGCTGCTACATTTTGGCTGAGTTGAAGAAGTTGATTAAGGAGAAAGGATACTATCCAAAGCAAGGTTTCAATTGTGATGAAGATGCCCAACAGCACTTACATTCATAAAAGTGCAAAGGATGCACCAGGGCATAAAACATGGAAGGACAGATTAACTCTGGTACTATATGGCAACGCATATATAGAGATCAGTATTATCCACGGTTTCAGGTAACCACTGGAGATATTAGAGCTTATCCCCTGTGGATAAGAGGAGGGACTACTCCATGAAAAAGTCACAGAAAGCTGAAAAGAGGGGGTAAAGGAGGGGAAAGAATGGGGCAGGAAGGGAAGAAGAAACGCAGCAAGCACCACTTAGCGGAGAAAAAATTCATGGAAGAGGCGATAATAGACCTCAATCTTGAAGGATGAATAATTGAGATACTTTGTGGAACATCAAAGGACTGATATCATAAGTAATTTGGCTCTAGACTGTATCTTATCTATTATTATATGCTCCCATAGTGTCCAGCACAAAGTAGTTGTCTTATCAATATTTGTGGGATGAATGAAAACAGATTTTAGGGCTTTGTGAGTGGAGGGAAGGGAATTGCAAGATGTGACCTTGCAAGAGAATTGCAAGATGTGAATGGTTATTTTGGGTAGGCATAGTGATGAGAGGGAGGAATTTCTTCCACTTTAACCTAGTATTCAGATACACACAACTCCCTCTCATCTGCCCAAGCATTCAGGG
Source organism: Cacajao melanocephalus (assembly GCA_963573385.1). Lineage (NCBI taxonomy): Eukaryota > Metazoa > Chordata > Mammalia > Primates > Pitheciidae > Cacajao > Cacajao melanocephalus. The sequence goes on from CAUYLG010074249.1 coordinate 26,349, forward strand.
CCTCTCGTCTTCCTCAGCCTGATCATTCAAAGATATATCCGCTTCTCATAGAGCTTCATTCACTTTGCTCACCAATCCTCAGGACCCTGTTTTTTAGAAATATATTGGCCTGAATAATGATCATTGATGGCTTAAGTGTCACCATTGTTCCTCAAAGGTGCTGGGATTTTCCTTTGCATTGTTTTGTAGGGTTCCATCACATATTCTAAAGTTAAAGCTATGGTTGTCCATATGCTTAAGTATTTTCTGTTTAAGAACAATGTCATGGAATTCAAATAGCCAGGTCTCTTTTCTCTATCAAATGCCAAAACATGGCATTTATCTGCATTGTTGTTTCTCCTCTTGTTATAATTACAGGCTTTTGAAAGTGACCTGGAGATCATATAGCATTCAAATGTATCTTCCTCATTTTACGTAAAAAGAAACTGAGACACAAAAAGAAAAAAGCTTTTTTCCCAAAATCATAAGAAGTCATGACAGTACTGAAGCCAGCACTCATCTATTTCTCATCCCCTTTTTTAATTCTTGTATCATGTAATTGGGATTACTAACATTTTTTAATTCCTCTCATTAATTCATGCTTTTGCCCTAACCCAATGTTCACCTGTGCCACTGGAATATATCCAGGCAAAATCATCAATTCTAAGATGTTAGTAATGCTATCTGATACTTAGCTCTTCAGTGTGAGAAGCTTAATAGCCTCCAAAGCTTGGCTACTGTTGATTTGAACGATCATTTAAGACCCCCTATTGCCAAGAGAGCTTCAGAAAATTATTCTCTGGAGATGAGTATAGTTAGCAAACTTCCAAATACCTGGGTTCAAGATTTAGCTATGAAACTTAATCTCTAAATGACTGTAGGCAACTTAGTTAACTTCTCAATGCTCCAGTTTCCTTATCTATAAGATGAAGATGATGAAAATTTATTCAGAGGATTGTCTTGAGAATTAAATATAATAATGTGTGTAAAGAGCTCAACAGATGGAGAGGAAGCCTCATGGGTACCTAATATAGATAATTTAGATGATGAGATTTTGATCTTTTAGCTGATGAGGTTTAGATGAGATTTTGGATTTTGAGCTGATGAGTTGATAAAATTTAGATTTAGATGATGAGACATGAGGCTGATGCTATGATGGGATGAGACTCGTGGGAATATTGTGAATGCATTTTGCACTTAGAAGGGATGTGAGTCATTGGTGGCCAGAGGGAAGACTGTGGTTAGCAAATTCATAGATGGTCTCCAATATTCCTACCACTTGCTATATAATCCCTCTCCTTGAGTGTGGGCAGAATCTGTGAATATGGTGGGTGTTACAACTGTGATTAGGCTATGTTATATGGTAAAGATGAAACAAAAAAAAAACTTTGTAGATATATTAAACTTCCCAATCAGTTTGACTCAAAAGAGAAATTATTCTGGGTGGGTCTGATCTAATCAGATGAGGCTTTTACAAGAGAGTATAGAAATCAGACACAGAAGAAATTTCTCTCTTGCCTCCCATGCTTCCCAGCAGACTTGAACTTTCCTGACTTTTTAAAAGTGTCCCTGGTGTCTAAGTACCCAGCCCTGCTCTGCCTGAACTCTACTTAGAGGTAAAACTCTACAGAGTTCTACTGGGAGGTCATAGCTTTCCCCAAGCAGCTCTGTCCCTGTAGCCACAGCTACTCAAAGGGTTGGTACTAAATATTTTATTTTGGAAGACTGTCCTCCACCTTTCCTACAGTAAGGCCTTAGAGTCCCTCTAGCTATCCTAGCAGTAAGCAGATCTAATTAAGTACCCTGGAGACAAGATGTCATCCTTCACTCAGTGACTTTCGGTTGCTATTGTTGACAATTTCATAATGGGTATGTCATGGAGGAGCAACAACTTCTAAGGGTGCTGTCCTATTACTTCAGTACTTACTCTCTAGTGTCTCACAGTAAGTATAACACAGTATGGGCCATATATTACTGTTAATGTTTTCAGAAGCCTGTATGGCCTTGGGCTGAAGTGAGTGGTTGTATCTTCTCCATCCGATTCAGAAGACATAGACTGAAGGCATGATATAGGCAGCACTACAGACTATATAGAGAGTGCTGACTTCTGAATTGGCCTCAGAGCTCCCCAAGCAGGCTTATTACTGAAAATAAAGAGATTAAGGCTTATTCAATTAGGGTTAATTAACTTGACCAAGTGGCAGAGCCCGGTCACTCAGACTCTAAACCCTATGCACTTAAATATATAATCATCATAGTGTGCAACCTGCTTTTTTTGGGTTATGGAAATTTTGGCTTGGGAATTTGGAGACTTAATTTCTACTAGATCTAGTAGATCATTCATTTAGCATGTGCATTTTGGGGAAGTTTTGTCACTCTGTGAATCTCAATTTTCTCATCAGCAAAAATGTGGAAAAGGAGGGGACTGCTATATAAGATGACCTTCAAGGGGAAATTCCAGCTCTGCTATTCAAGTATTTTATCAAATATACATTGGGGCTTCAAGTTTACCTGGTTATATTGGAAAATTGTGCTTTGTCATTGTAACTGCTGAAGGACTCAAGGTTATTACTAATTTTACTCCATAGAATATGCTAATGAGACAGCAGAAATTGATGGCTTATCTCATGTTGTGGTGTATTATTTCTATTCAATCAATACATACTTGCTTAGTGACTATTCTGTACAAAACAATAGATTGTATACTGCGGGGAATTCAAAGAAGTAGAGGAAATATCACCTGCCCTCCTAAAACTCAGTACTAATCAGGATGTGAGAATCAATTTCATACCTACACTCTAAGGCAGCAACATATAAGAATCATGGGACAAATAATAAGGAAATCAGCTGGGGCAGTGGTCAATGCCTTGGTGGCTTATGATGCTTGTGATCTGGATTCTAGACTTACCTTAAGTCATCAACTTACTGCGTTATTGTTGCAGGACACTTCTCAATGGACTTCATTTTCTTTTCTTTCTTTTTTTTTGAGAGATAAGATCTTTTTCTGTCACTGAGGCTAGAACGCAATGGCTGGATCATAACTCACTGCAGCCTCAAACTCCTGGGTTCGAGTGATCATCCTACCTCAACCACCCAAGTAGTTGGGACTGAAGGCACATACCACCACATCCAGATAATTTTTGTATTTATGTAAGGATGATGTCTTGCTGTGTTGGCCAGGCTGGTCTTGAACATCTAGCCTCAAATGATTCTCCTGCTTTGAACTAAAAAATGGTTGGGATTACAAGAGTCAGCCACCACACCCAGCTCATGGGCCTTATTTTCTAAACAGTGAGAAGTTGGGCTAGATAATATTTGAAGGAATTTTCAGTATTGCCATTATGGGATTCTAGAAGATGAGGTAGATCATTGTCTTAGTCAGTTCAGGCTGCTAAAACAAAGTACCATAAACTGGGGAGCTTATAAATGATATAAATTTATTTCTCACAGTTCTGGAGGTTGGAAGCCTGAGATCAGAATGCCAACATTGTCAGATTCTGGGATGGGCTCTCTTCCAGAGAGGCAACTTTTCCTTTTATCCTCCTCACGTGGCAGAAAGAGAGCAAGCCAGTTCTCTGGCCTCTTACTATAAGGGCACTAATTACAGTCATAAGAGTCTCGCTCCACCCTCATGAACTAATTACTTCCCATTTGGCCTCTCCTTTAAATATCATCAAGTTGGGATTAGGGTTAGACACATGAATTTTAGGGGTACACAAACACTCCGCTTATTGCAATAGTTTTTGGTGAAGAATGGAAAAGATTTACTGAATTCAGCATTGTATTCTCAACATTGTTACTGGGCATAAAAGTAGATGGAGCAAGTGGGGGTTATATTAGGGTGTAATAGTTGGAAAGAATATCAATAAATAGTAAGAATGAGTGAAAGAACTCCATTTCAGTTTAGATGAGAGCATTAGTACACAGATGGTAAACGGAGTAGTTGGCCATTTCAAATTTGTTGGAATGAAGGAGTTCCTTTGGAGATGAGCACAATACAAAGTTTTAAAGGAAGTCAGGGACAAGATTGTGAAGGACCTTGACTGCCAAAATAAGTAATTGACTTTTACTTTACTAAAGGTATCAAGAACCACAGAAGGTGGTTGGTTGGTTGGTTTTAAGTAGGGCAGTGGTATGATGAAAGTGGTATTTAGGAAAGAAGGCACTAATAGTTGTGTGGAGATGAGACTAGAGGCAGAGGCACCAAGAGTCAATATGAGCAATTATGGGAGGCTGTTATAAGGCAGGGGCAGTGAAGATGAAGATAAAAGAATGGAGTATTTTTGAAAGTCACTGTGAAGAGAAATTTAACAAGATCTGAAGAATGTCTGGATAAGGAGAATGAGGAAAATAAATAAAGCAAAAAAAAATTCAGAATTTCTCTCAGTGGCACCTGGAAAATGAATGTTTCATACAAAAGAAAGAGAAGTCAAGAGAAATAACAGACCTGAAGGCACAGGGAGGTATATTTTGACACTCACTAACTTCAAGGCTGGCAATACATCCATACCAAATAAGTAATCCAGAATGTTGAACTGGGGCTTGTGAATGACGTATAAGCTGGATCTGAAGATGGAGTGTTTACTAATGGATAGTTGGTGATTAAAAGTATAATGATAGCTGAAACACTTGACAGAGAGTGTGTAGGTATAAAAAAAGAAGACTAAAGACAGAAATGTGGGTAAACAAGCAAATTTAAGGGCAGAAAAAGACTGGTTTCCTCTTGTTTGGTCTTCCACATACTCCCTGCCCCTCTCTTTGCTGGCTTTTTATTCTCCGCCCACAAACATGTTCCAATCATCCACATTTTAGTGGTGACCTCATTCTTAACTCTTGCCTTCTCCCATTTCCTTTCTCTTTCATTTAGATACATCTCCTCAACCTTTCAACCTGCTTTTTACTTCTCAGCCTCCTGTATTATGGACTTCTGATCTAAAAAACTTCTAGAAACAATTCTCACTGAGATCCCCAATGATCTCATGTCACCAAATTTGATGCTATTTTGTCTCAATTCCATCCTCCTCAACCTCTGAATAGTTTGATGCTCTTGATCCTCTACTCTCTCTTAAACATTCTCTTCCCTTACATTTTGATTTCTTTTATTCTGCTCAGGATTACGTCAAATAATCTACAAACATTGAGTGAGAAAGAGAGGTGATAATGAGGAAATATTCCAAGTATAACCATGTGAGGAAATTGTAGCTGTAAGATAGAAGACCAAAACTGAAGTAAAAGAAGGATGCTTATTTTTAATATATTTTTAATTGTAGGCTGGGCAGTGTAGCAGTAAGGTTTGTGCTTGACTGCACCTAGAAATATATGGACACATCATTCATGGACACAATTGACTCCTTTCTGTATTTTACCCCTGATATATACTAAGTGGCTGCCTACCTCTGTCAGGTGGAAAGATTTGAAATCACAGGCAAGAGACATGAACAGTCTCTCAAAGAAGAGCACGGTGAATTTACCATTGTTTTTATATCTTATTTTGTCTGTTTTCTAAGAAGACATGTTAAAGGAAAGAGTCATCAAGTACTAACTTTCTTATGACCAAAAGTATAAGGGCATGGTGGTAGAGGATTATTTCTGGACAAATAAGAGACATCTGTTCTTCTGAGAAAAAGAGGTGAGCATGGGTGTGGAAGCAAATTATAAGAGCTGGAAGTTGAGAGTAGCAAGTCAGAAAGCCTTTATATTCTCAAGGAAATAAAAGGCAAGGTCACATGTTAAGAGAGATTGAGGGCAGAGGACATCAGGTTCAACATGGTAGGCTGGGCATCTCAAAAGCTCATGAATATGAGTAAAATATTAAATAGGTATGAATATTCAACAAGCAGAAGAAAAGAAAAAGGACCATCACTGGCTAAGAAATAGCAATAAATTTCTGGAAGACAGCAGATTTTTATAAGTGGCAGCTGTTGTAGGACAGAGGCAAACACAGCTTAGAATTTGTGCAGAGGCAGCTGCAGCTTAGGTAAGAACTTTTCTGTTTGCCAATACTATAGAAAGGGTTTAGACTGGGAGATGTCAAGGGACCTTGCCTAATGGCAGCTCTCTGCTCACTTACCAAAGACAAAGTAAGCCAGGTGATAAGCCCCAAATCCCATATGTCTCAAGTTTCCAGTCAGTTTTTCTATTACTTTTTAAAATATTAATGCAAAACCAAAGGTCAATGGCTGTTGAGAAAGGCATGCAATATGAATAAGAAAGACTAAATATACAAATGTTTTAAAAGACTAGCAACCAGATAATTCAAGAAACAGAAAATTTACAGGGTGTTATGAAAAAGAAATGGTTAGACATCAAAAAGGCACTCTAAAAAATAAAATGAATGTCAAAATATTGCATTTAATAAGAGAATTAGAAGATAAAGTTGATACAGTTTCCCAGAAAGTTGAATGCAAAAGAACAAAAATGATAACAGAAATGTCCAACATTTAATATATTATATATATTATATATATATAATAATTAATATAATGCTTGCTCTGAGGCAGGCAGTTCTCAAGACCCAATTGGGTCCACTGCTTAGGATCTCTCAAAGCTGAAATCAAGTTGTTGGTCAATTGGACAATAATTAGGAAGCTCTAGAAATAATCTGCTTCCAATCTCATTAAGATAATTGGCAGAATTTAGTCCCTTGAGACAGTAGGACTGAAGTCTCTATATTCTTTTTAGTTGTCAGCATGGGATCATTTTCACCTTCTAGATTAACTACATTTCTCCACCCATACTTCCCTCCATCTCCAAAGCAAGAAAAGACACATTGAATCCTTTTGATACTTTAAATCTCTGAATTTCCTTTCTGCCACATCATTCTGATTTCTTTTTCTGCTTTTAAAGCCTCATGTGAGTTTATTTCCCTCACCAAATAATCCTGAATAATTTTTTATTTTAAGGTCAGCTGATTAGTACTCCTAATGATATCTTCAAAGTCCCTTTTGCCAAGTAACGTAACACAATCACATGTGTGATAACAGAGCACATACTCTGAGTTACTAAACTGAGATTTTAAAAAGTCAATCCAGATAAATAAATTCTGGCACATCCATAAAATAGACTATTACTCAGCAATAACAATGAATTTTTGATATGTGCAACAACGTGGATCATTTTTTTAAAATTAGGCTAAACAAAAGTAGCCAGATACACATTGTGTAATCCCATTTATATGACCTTCTAAAGTCAAAGTTATCTATAGTGACAGAAAGCAGATCAGTTACTGACTGGAGCTGGAGGTGGGGAGAATAACTATAAAGAAGCATGAAAAAAAATATGATCATGAAAACACACTGTAGTTTGCTTGTGGTGGTGATTACATGGGCATATACATTTTGTCAAAACTCATTAAAATGCACATAAAATAAGTGTAGATTTTTGTAGCTGAATAATATTTCAACAAAATTGACTTTTAAAAACTCACACCAGGAGGTCCAACAGCTGACTGAATAGAATTCCAAAATAAGAGAATAAAGAAAATGGAAGGAAAAAATTGTTTCTGAATAAAATAAATAATAATTTTCCAGATTGGGAAGGACGTAAGTCTTCAGATGAAAAGGGCCCATTTAGAGCTCAAAAACAAATGAAAAGTGACTCCCCCTCTCACATTACTGAGAGATTTCAGAACAGCAAGAATAAAGAGAAAATCCTAAAGGATTTTAGAAATACTAAATTGGTCACCTACAAAGGAAGAAGAATCAGAATGGCATCAGACCTCGCTTAACAACATTGGAGACTAAAATACAATGAAGACATATTTACAAATTTTATAGAAAACTTGAATTTTATCTCATTGACAGTATTAGTCAAACCTCATCATAGAATAAAGACTTTTTCAGATAAATAAGAACTCAGAAAGTATACCTTTCTAAAACTCATTTTTAGAACATTATTTGGAGATAGAATTCATCAAAATAAGAGAATAAATCATAAAAGAAGAAGACATCAGATCTACTTTAGAAGAATAGTAAAGGAGATTCCTAGGATAACACTGTAGGCCTGAAACATGACCAATCTATAAAGTCTGAGTTGGAATGAATGGGAAGAAGTCTCCCCAGAGACAAAGGAAAACAAATGACCTACATAGGTGAGATCATATAACTGAAAAGCTGAATGGACTAATGTATTAGTTTGTTTTCACACTGCTATAAAGAACTACCCAAGACTGCATAATTTATAAAGAGGTTTAATTCACTCACAGGTCTGTGTGGCTGAGGAGACCTCAAGAAATTTACAATCATGGTGGAAGATGAAGGGGAAGCAAGGCATGTCTTACATGGTGGCAGAAGAGAGTGAGGGGGAATGCCACACACTTTTAAATCATCAGATCTCATGAGAACTCACTCACTATCATGAAAACAGAATGGGGAAAACTACCCCAATGATCCAATTGCCTCCGACCAGGTCCCTCCCCCCACATGTGAGGGTTACCATTTGACAAGAGATATGGGTGAGGTCACAGAGCCAAACCATATCAACTACTAAGGAGACTGAGGCAGTATAACTCCAAGGAACTCTCCACATGATTGGCCAGGGCTTCAAAATTGATGGTAGAGGAATCAAAATTGACCAGAAGAGGCACAGTGGAGGCAAAAGTAAAAGGTTTCAGATCAAAATAAGAGAGGAGAAAGCCAGGGATTCTCAGAAAGCCAGCCACTATATTTGTGACTACTTCACCAAACAACATAAAGTTAATCTAACATAGAAATGAGCAACCAAAGTTTATCAAAACCAAATCTCATACAAAGTTATTATATGAAAAAAAGGAAGTATAACATCCCAGAGACGATGAAAGCATGACAGAAAGGCATGCCCACAAAACAGATCACAATCATAACTTATTATTTCAAACAAGCTAGAAGAATTAAAAAATGAAACAATATGTGAAAAACATATATGTCAGGATTTAAAACAGAAAGAAAGTGACAGAACTCAGGAAATAATTACAAATAAAAGAAAATAATCACTTGAAAAGCAAAGACTAACTAGGAGGAATAAAGGAATGACTAAATATGACAGTGCATTTAACAATAGAAGATAAAAACAAACTTTTAATGAATAAAAAGGAATTTATTTTCCTTTTTTCCTTCTTTTTCCTTTTTTGCATGATTACAAGACAAAGCATAAACCTTATCTACCTTGTCAGTATCAAAAGTGAAGAGACAAGCTGGCACAGCTGGAGGAAGGGGGTGAGGAGATAAGGGAAGATTCAGGTTCCTCATCTTAGCCAACAAAGTAGAAAGCCAAGATATTTTGTTTTTGTTAATAGATCAATAAATTGAATAGCTTAATCAAGCTATTTGAAGTTGCAGAGGTGATCAGAAAAGCCAGCCTTCTCACTGTGGAAGTCAAAAAGTCGCCCGAAGCTTCCTTCTATGCTGCCTTTGCTCCAAGAGCCCCAGTCTATCCAGGTGACATAAATACAGACAGCTAGGATCTCCATTCCAGCACTTTCTTTTTATTAATTTATTTTTTAATTTTTTTAATTTTTTTCATAAGTTATTGGGTACAGGTGGTATTTGGTTACATGAGTAAATTCTTGCGAGATTTAGGTGCACCCATTACCCAAGCAGTATACACTGCACTATATTTGTAGTCTTTTATCCCTCACCTCCCTCCCACTCTTTCCCCCAAGTCCCCACAGTCTATCGTATCATTCTGAGGCCTTTGTGTCCTCATAGCTTAACTCCCACATATCAGTGAGAACATACAATGTTTAGTTTTCCATTCCTGAGTTACTTCACTTAGAATAATCTCATCCAGGTCACTGCAAATGTTATTAATTAATTCATTTTAATGGCTGAATAGTACTCCATCATATATATATATATATATATATATATATATATATATATATATGACAGTTTCTTTATTCACTCATTGATTGATGGACATTTGGGTTGGTTCCATGATTTTGCAAGTGTGAATTGTGCTGCAATAAACATGTACATGCAAG